>JAWPHD010010142.1:0-96705 GCA_037043455.1 Cyrtodaria siliqua | reverse complement strand
CCAGCAAGGGTAGTTTCTGCCTCTGATGAAGATCCTCCCGTAGAGAAAACTATACCTAAGTATGTAATCTTGCTAACTATATCTAATGAAACGCCATCATAATTAAAAACTAAATTGTGTGGTAATATTCCACCTTTTCTAAACACCATTACTTTTGTTTTGGTGCAGTTCACTTTTAATCTCCATTCTTTACAATAATTAGATAATATATTAAGTCCATCTTGTAACTCTACTGCAGTATTAGCAAACAAAACTATGTCGTCTGCATAAACATCTTAAACATCATAAACATATTAATATCAAGACCTTCAAAACCACTATGAATGAATTCATCTTCTATGTCATTTAAATACATGGAAAATAGCAATGGGGGTAGACACTCCCCTTGCCTAACGCCAATAACACAATAAAATTCATCGCTCAATTGGTTACAATATTTGACTTTAGACTTAACACATGAACACATCGATTTAATAATATCAAGAATCTTTCCCCGAATACCGAACTTAGTTAATTTATACCATAGATTATCACGCACAACATAATCAAAGGCTTTAGTAAAATCGACAAATGCACAATACAATTTCTTTCCCTGGTTTAAAATATGTGTAATTAAACCCTGTAAAACAAATGTATTATCCACAGTACTCATGTGCGCTCTAAATCCAGCTTGTGCTTCAATAAGACCACTGTATGTTTCTGCCCACTCAGATAATCTATTGTTCAATATACGTGTAAATAATTTACCCAAGCAGCTTAATAACGTGATACCTCGGTAATTTTCTACATCATTAATACTGCCCTTTTTGTTTAAAGGAATAACATACCCTTCTGACCAGACCTCTGGAAAATAACCAACCTCAAACACTTTATTAAACAATTTGCAAATAACTGGTGATAAAATAGTTTTACCATAAATGAAAAGTTCATTGAACAACATGTCAGGCCCAGAGGACCGATTTGAATTTAGTTGCTTAATTGATTTTTCAATCTCCCTTCAACACTTCAAACATGATATTAAATTCGTTATTTTCATAACGTTCATTAAAATGTAAAATATCTTCATCTGGAGCATAGAACTCATCATCTGGACTATTGCCTGCTTTAAAATATTGCTCAAACGCAGATAATGGTATATTTGTTGGCTTAAGTCCTGATGATTCTTTTAACATATTCCAATATAACTTTGCATATTTATATCTTGCGTTTACAAAAGTAGCTGTTTTGACTCGATCATACTCCGTCTTACAATATCTAACAATACATTTATAGTGTGACCGAGCTTTAACCATATTAATTCTATTTATGTCGCTTTTATTTTCTCTATATTTATTTAACATTTGAAAAAAAAAAAAACTTGCTTTCATGACACTCATCATTATACCATGTTTTTTCTTACGGGAATATCAGCTTTAACATTGTCGTTATAATTAAGTTTGCGTTTAAAAATTGGTGAAGACACATCTTCAATAATAGCATTGAAATCCTGAATGCATGAATTAATATCCTCATTACTCATTAGTCATACAATGTTCTAATTTGCCATCTAAAGCAATCAAATTATCATTTATGTCTGCTTTACTGAAACTCTCAATAAAAACATTTTTGTTTTTGTTGCCCTATACACTTATAACGTAATCGTTCATAATCATTGTTGATGGGCGACGCCTCTACGTTTGGTTTACAAAAATCTATGAGTGCCTGTTTAGCATATAGAATTTATCCAAAACGAGTTGGTCAATGTTTCTGATGCGAGGCTGTGCCGAGCATTGTATCAATGTTATACATTTAATAAATTTAATATAAAATAAGTGCGAACTAGAGATACAATATATCACAAAACTCAACAAAAAAATGACGACGTACGTGGTATGTTGCTTCTGTCTTCTGTATATATATACCACACAGAACACTCGGTCTGTCTATTCAATGCGGAAATAAACGAGGCGATTCCGAACACCAAATGAACGGATGATTCGGTCTTTATTTGCATATGTATTTCAGTGTATTATGATACGCATGACATGGCTTTATTACAGCCCCGTGCTGCACGTTATATGACAAAACATTTTACCTTTTCTACTCTGTCAAGAGTCTCCGGGTCGATTCGGTTGATGAAATTCCTCTCTGTAGCTGCGTACAACTCGTCCTGTAGAGGGAACATGCTGACGTTTGTACTGTCCGTAGCCTCGTCCATTTCAAACCGTGTGAGCTGGCTACAGAAGAGAAACATGATAGTAAATTAAAACAACCCACTAAAGTAACTATTCTTCAAGCATAGAAACACAGGTCACATAATTAAATATGCATTCTTCAAGCATAAAAACACAGGTCACATAATTAAATATGCATTCTTCAAGCATAAAAGATGAGATATAGGGTCCTATAGAAACCACAGCGTCCGAACGCAATGTCATCTTAGGTCCGCACTGTACTGCAAACAAGGACTTGATAATACAAAGAAAGAGACAATAAACAACAGAAAGGGTGGTGAAGACAGGGTTACCGACTTGGAACGGTCAGTAGGCAAAAAGGACTACTAGTTAGCTTGAATCGATTTTATATGCGCACAATACTCGCTATTATCCTGTCTTCAGCGCCCAAATAGACAAGACAGTGTAAACAAAACTACATCCCATCAAAAGGAATTCTTTAACAATAAAGTCCACATCCAGAGAAACTAACTAAAGAAACACATACAAAATAATAAACATCTCAGGATGTATCCAGAATCGTACTGAACAACACCTCCCTTAGTTGGGGTTTCAGTAGGTGCAATCATAGAGTCCCAAGAGGTAGTCCAGTCATCGCACAAGTGAAAAGTGAAGCGTAATGACTGACTGTAAAGGGGTCAATCACTAAACATGCAGTGCGCTGTAAAACCAAAGGGTTATATCCTTTTCTGACGAACTTCCTGATTAAATTTGTAAAGCGGTCAGGAACCCCGTCAGACCCCTTTAACGTTCTAAGTTTATAGACCACATCTCCATAAAATGAGGGTTGTGATATGCCTAGTCGCAGAAGTGTTTTAATGTTGGTGTTGTACTTTTACAGCAGGCCTTCGTTACGGCGGTAGAATTTAGAGAAAGATCTACGTAGTTTGTGATAACGAAAACCCTGCTGAAGAAGTTTACTTGTAATAACTTGATTTCGATCATTGAAGTCTATAACATCATTACACGCTCTAGCAAATCGAATGAGCTGGGAGATATACACCCCGTATGAGGTAGCACGAGGTACATCTCCATCCAGTTGTAGATAGTTAATGATGTTAAAATTGAAATCATCTCTCTTATCATAGATTTTAGTATGAATACAATCATTTGAAATCGATAGATAAAGATCGAGAAATGCTGCAACTGTATCCGAACTGTTGGCTTTATTCAATATGAGCTCTGGTGGATAAATGTTAGTAACCATATGAGCAAAGAACGGATTTATAATATTGAGTATGTCATCAAGATACCGAGAAGTATTATTAAAGGCATCAATAATTTCACCCGGGCTAGCAAAACATAGGTCACATAATTAAATATGCTTCACAGGTGTTAGTTACTCATACATAACTCAATTAAAAGTGTCCTTAAGGAAGCCATTTATTTAAACAATATATATACATGCTAAATTATATAGAGGATTATAGGTAAAGAATAAAATAGTAACTAGATAAAAAAATAGAAATGACATGGAACGGGTTGAATCATATTAACCCCTTTATTGTGTTTTATGTATATGTATAACAAAAAGACATATATTTCATTTTTGAAACAATAATTCACTTTATTACACGTGTTGCTATATATAGTAACAAAAATGGCCTGTTTTTCGTGTAATACAGGCAATGCCTCCGCGGTCAAGCGCGTCAAACGGCGAGCCAAAAAATCCATGTGAAGGGCCAAACAAAATATATAATCATTTTAAGGTGGTACTTTTATGGTACTTGTAAACGATCGTAAACGGGTGGCCATTATACCGGTGATGGTTGGCACAAACGGGGAAACACATTTTCGGTTCCTTATATGTCGATGTTGACCTATATGTAATATTAATGTTGCCCTGTATTACAAACAATGATATAGTATCTGTACCTTTTAAAACTATTCAAACATGGATCTGGCGTCGCGACTGTTCCAAACTCGTGCACGACGATCCTATTCGCCTCCATTGCTTTGTTGTTCGCATCCATAGGGGTCCGGCTCATGTGCTTTGTCGGTAAATACCAGTTGAAATCGAACAAAGGTGTCCTACATGAGTTGGGAAGACATCTGAGTCCAGCACCCATATCATAGAATAGAACTTCATACAAGGGTAATCACTTGGCATACAGGTCATTCTCACTAAGCTCAGTCTATGCTGAATATTGTTTTTAATTAAAAGAGGAAATCATTTAACTCTACATGCCTCCAATAACCAAGTGTTCAAGGTGTCCAACATTGGTATATATTTTAATATCGCTCAATACAGTAATGAGAAATCGTCATCGAAACGTTGAAAAACTGGTCTAAATTTTTAGTCGGAAGACCCCGTGCCTAAACACAGTCACTCTGTAAACAACAACTCTAACGACAGTTGCGTACGAAACTAGACCACGGATCATTTAGTCTTCACCGCAGATAATGAATGCTAATTGTTTTCTTACCAGTTAATTCAATGGAAGCTACATTTTCTCTTTTGTTTACAACCGTCAAATTTTGTTTCAATTGGCAGCCATATTGATCTGGTACCCTTCCCCTACTGCGCTCGCTATTATCTCTTCGAGCGCAGGGGGTTATGGGTACCAGATCAATATGGTTTACAACCGTCAAATTTTGTTTCAATCGGCAGCCATATTGATCTGGTACCCATAACCCCCTGCGCTCGAAGAGATAATAGCGAGCGCAGTAGGGGAAGGGTACCAGATCAATATGGCCGCCAATTGAAACAAAATTTGACGGTTGTAAACAAAAGAGAAAATGTAGCTTCCATTGAATTAACTGGTAAGAAAACAATTAGCATTCATTATCTGCGGTGAAGACTAAATGATCCGTGGTCTAGTTTCGTACGCAACTGTCGTTAGAGTTGTTGTTTACAGAGTGACTGTGTTTAGGCACGGGGTCTTCCGACTAAAAATTTAGACCAGTTTTTCAACGTTTCGATGACGATTTCTCATTACTGTATTGAGCGATATTAACATATATACCAATGTTGGACACCTTGAACACTTGGTTATTGGAGGCATGTAGAGTTAAATGATTTCCTCTTTTAATTAAAACAATATTCAGCATAGACTGAGCTTAGTGAGAATGACCTGTATGCCAAGTGATTACCCTTGTATGGAGTTCTATTCTATGATATGGGTGCTGGACTCAGATGTCTTCCCAACTCATGTAGGACACTTTTGTTCGATTTCAACTGGTATTTACCGACAAAGCACATGAGCCGGACCCCTATGTTCGCATCGCTGCGCAGGAACTTACTTTGATATGTCACCTGTTTATTTGCTGAAATAAAAAAGAAAGTTAAACGTATAACAATAACAAAGCAGTCTACGTTTTCTTGACAGAAAAAATAATCTAAACAAATAAAAATAAAAGCTTTTTACAGACATAAGGAAGCATACAATTTGGTAAGCGTTCTGATGGACGCAAAAAGAAATAATTGTTAAGCGTTACGATGTAATGGACGGAAAAAGAAATACTTGTTAAGCGTTCCGATGTGATGGAAGGACACAGAAATACGTATTGAGCGTCCCGATGTAATGGAAGGATACATTCGCAACATCTCGTACACTGCTTCGCAGCATACGCAGGTTTCCATATTGGTTACGCCATCGCGCCTTAGATTCCCGCCAATACTGCCAAAACAATATTTGCATTTAAAATCAGTTATCATCCAAATGTTGCAATATTATTCAGCCGATTGCTCCATCAATAGTTTATTTACATGAAAGCAGTGGTAAAACCTTCAACTGCATTGTAAAAAAAAACACACTCTGACTCATCGCAAATTATCAATCAGCACCAATATCCACGCAGAGTTATCGTTCATTGCACTCAGATGTATTTCTGCTAACTACTAAATTACAGGATTTTGGTAAAACCTGTTAAATTGTGTATCACGTCGCTTCGGTATGCATTCTGTTAGCCGGAAGGCAACGGCACAGAAAATAATTTCACGAGCCCAAAGGTCGAATAATTTCACGAGCCCAAAGGTCGAGTGAAATTATTGTTTACAATTGAACGACAAACCGTGATATATTATAGATAATTCACCGTAAACGATGTTCTATTTCTATTCTAATACCCCTAAAATGTGAAAATAACGCACACATCTGAAATCGTTCGCATTGCTTTGCTTACTCTCCTAACACTGCATACGTTATAATGCGCAATGCGCAATGCTTATTCTCCTAACGTTGCAAAAATTACAGTGATATATCGTTCAATATAACGAGATATTTTAAACTAGGCTATATAGTGCATGTGTATTAGAATTGTTATTTACAATACAGATGAAGGTTTTATCACTACTTTCACGTAAATAAACTATAGATGGAGCAATCGAGTAAATGACATTGCAAAATGTTAAAGATAACTTAGATTTTGAATGCAAATTCGTTTTGGTGGGAATCTGACGCGCGTCACGCTAGTATGACGTAACCAATATGGAAACCTGGGTATGACTAGATATAGAAAAGGGCCATTTTCACAGAAAAGGACAGAAAAGGGTTTTCTATATCTAGTCATACAGAAAAGGACAGAAAAGGGTTTTCTATATCTAGTCAGAGACAGAAAAGGGTTTTCTATATCTAGTCATACCGTGGAAACCTGCGTATTACATTCGAGTCATGCTGCGAAGCAGTGTACGAGAAGTTGCGAATGACAAGTCAATTGAATTGAATTGGATTTTATAGTCGCACCAACAGCTAAGGTCATATGGCGACTTTCCAGCTTCCATTGGTGGAGGAAGATCCCAGGTGGCCCTTCGGGCAATTTTCGTGCACGGGTGGGTACCTGGGTAGAACCACCGACGTTCCGCAAGCCAGCTGAATAGCTTCCTCACATACAGATTCCTAGGACCCTGAGGGATCGAACCTACAGCTGTGAGGGGCAAGTGATTTCAAGTCAGAGACGTTAGAATGACAAGTCAATAGTTAGAGCACGAATTCAATAGGGTGGCACGAATCAATAGGAAATGAGGATACTCATCACAAGAACGTAGTAGTAAGTACTGAGCTATTAAAGGGACACATGGCAATCTTGATTTTTTGAAAAATCGCGGCGTCCCGTTAGTTTTTCTAAATAACATGCATTTTTCAATCATTAATAATAGTTATAAGAACAGTATAAACCAATTTGTTTTTGTATATTACTGACTTTTGATAATACTGCACCGATAATATATTTCAACATTTGGTAAAATAACATAGGAACTTGAAAACACAAAATTTTATTTAATGATATGCAAGCCGGTTAAAGTCAAAATGTTCCTTGATAGAGACGATAATATTGATGCTTGATAAAAACATCAAATTGCCGTGTGTCCTTTTAAAACCGTTTAGTCGAGGTTATATACCTAAGCACGACTTGGAATTTCAAATAAGAGCGATTGATCTCCGAATAGAATAATATTTAGTGAAACGTTGCAAAGAGGTTTAGTGTATTCAGAACTTGCGCGCGGATGTTGTCATGCAAAGGACAATTAAAGAAGAAGTGGTGTGTATTTCCAATGCTACCGCACTGACATATAGGAGATTCCGTAATATTTTTGAAGAATATTTGTTAAGATGATTAAGTAAACTGCACTAGGTGCGAAGACGAGTATGAAAACGTTGTGCCCTTCTTTCACCTGTGTAATAATACGCTGGAGTAATGGCAAGATCACGGTTTAAATAACGTTTAAAGGCAATAATGGAATTGGAATTCATGGCCTCTTGTGGAAGTTGATTTCATTCACGAACTACCGAAGGAAGAAATGAATTGAAGTAAAGACTAGTGCTTAAATGTATGGTTTGAAGATCATTCGCATTTCGTAAGTTGTAATTAAATGCCTCATTTACTGATGCTGAAACGTTAGTAGCTTTCGGCGTCAATGTACAACATATCTCTGATATGCAAGAAAAGGATTTGTCCTGGGTATTCGGTTCAGATAGGAAATTCCAACCCTCGGTTCCGATAAAAAACACTTATACCTCTGGCTGGAATTCACTATCTTCACCGGAGACCCATGAAAGATTCTTATAATCATTACGGGACTTTATAAAAATCACGCGCGCACCAACATCTGGTATCATTGTTCATTACATGTTTGCGTTTTGTTATGTGGATGAATTGGCCCTTGGGTTAAATGTATCATGCTGAAGATACTTGGAATGAATTGAATTGGTGTTTTAAGGCGCACCAACACATGAAAGGTTATATGGCGCCCATTAACAGGAATGAACATGCCAGGCTCATCCTCCATGTACATCGAGATAAAATGTGGAGAATGGGCCTAGAACCTTCTCACCCTGAACTGCGTAGTTGCTACAAATTCTATTGTAGACACTCCATTTACGCTGAGCCACGTTATAGTTTTTCTGCCACTGCTCTAGTGATATCAGCGAGATGGCACCTGAAACAATGCAGGGGTCATGATGAAGACCTTTAATGAGCAGGAACATTTTTTTTTTTTTAAATTATAAAAAAAAATGAATTTGAGGGTGTGTGGGTGTGTGGGTGTGGGTGTGGGGGTGGGGGGGGGTCTACCCCGTTGCTTCCTACTTGGAATGAGAAGCAATTGTAAGAGGATATAAGTATGGCGGTATCATCTGCAAATATACTGACTATAGAGGAAATTCATGCCCAGGTAGACCATTTATAGAGATAAGAAATAAGACCGGTCCCAGTATACAGCCCCAGGGACTCCAGGGGCGGGTGTGTGGGACAGGAGTAGAACCGTTTCCCCTCAATTGCTAGAAATGGAGGTTATAGAGGAGCACGTCATGGTTTACCAAAAATCGACCGTCATACATAACCTCACATGTGTTGAAAATGACGTAAAACACCATACAAACAAAGCATGTCGAATGTTTTACTAAAGTCTAAAAGAATCAGATCAACTTCGACTCTTGAGATTTAGTGATTTCAGCAGGTCATCAACAAGCATAAAAAGTTGGGTTTGGCAAGATATTTTCCCCCAGAAACCGTGCTGAAGTTTATAGAAGTTTATAAAAGAGATTTGAATTTGAGAAATGTTTTGTGATATTGAGACAAATCAGTAGTGCTATTAATTACTGGTCCTTTGGGATAATCAAGCCCAATCTGTGTGGCTTTAAAGTAGAATACTGCTTAAGCCGGTGGTAGAGGGCGTGAGAGGTGTTGCACCTTATATTGAACTGACTAAAAAAACGAGTCAGTTTTACCTCGTTTGTTTGTGTTGCTTCCAGGGGATCCCCTTTTCGGTATTTATTGACATTCACACTATAGCGTTTGTTTAGTGCTGTGTGGCGGCTGTAAAATGTCGTCCGACTACGAATCTATATAGTGTTATCATTTACTGGTCCTTCGGGATCATCAAGGCCAATCTTTGAGACTTTGAAGTAGAATACCGCTTACGCCGGTGCTAGGGTCGTATATATATATATATATAGAGAGAGAGAGAGAGTGAGAGAGGATCTTACATTCGTACTCATTCATTATTGAATTTATTAAACGAGTTGTCAAAATGATATAATGCGAGGCTCTTGCCGAGCATTATATTATTTTTGCTAACGAGTTTAATAAATTCAATAATGAATGAGAACGAATGTGAGATTCAATTGTATACATAACTTATAACGTCAAATTACGTCAGAAAACGTACATTAACGTGACGTCCATGACGTCATTAACGTTATGTTATACTACTAGTGGAATATCGAAAATATTGAATGGTGTTATTACACTCCCACACCGCATGTTATGTGACAAATAGCATATATTACCTCTCAGTAAAACCGAGTCTGAAACTGTTCTCTCTTGTTTGTGTCTGTATCTTCCGAGGGGTCCCCTTTCTGTATGTATTTATAAATTTCAGTCCAAAAATAAAGTATTTATAAGCTATATAATCACTAAATTGTATGTTAAACTTGACAGTCCTGCTCACTCGTGTTCTCATTACAACTGGTGTCTCTTTTACGATGCAGCCAAAGTCTTTATCCCTGGGCATGTTATCGTCATCCTCTTTTGCAGCAATCTCTTCATTTCATAAACGTATGTGTCTTTCATAATCTGACTGTAAGTTTATTTGTTGTGAATACTTGATTTATTCCAGCACTTGAATGACATCTTCATTGGTGAAGCTTTCATGGTCAGCTGAAATGAAGGTTTTCGGTTGACACATACACATTGCCTGGACAGGTTACCCGTGCTGTCTTCATTTACGGCAGTCGTACACACAATAGCAAAACTATCTGTGCTTGAATGTTTAGTGACATAGTAAATCACTTGCATGGATTTTGAAACGGCCAGATCTCTGAAGTTAGCAGGATTGGGTCAGGCTCACTGTAGTTGTTAAAAGACTGCCGGGTTCGCCTTGGTTGAAGTATTTCTGATTGTATTTTGCCTCACTTTCTGACCATGTTCAATTCTCCAGCTCCTCATCTTTAGCCTTCATCTTTGGATAGAGTTTGGGACTCGGGACATGACACACATTCTAGATTTGAATAGAAATATGACCGCGGTGCGCGGGATGCAACTTAGTGCGACCGTATGTGTGTGAAGTACCTCAATCCACAGTCTATTAGTTTCTTCATATTCTCATTAAAAAGGCGGCTTACTTCCATGACATCGGGCACTGGGATTGCAGTAGTATGATATGATATTCAAACAACATGATTTGAGCATTATTGATATATTGAAGTTATTTTAGACACTTTTTTTTCAGTATTATACAAAATAACTTTGTATAAAACGCGCTAAATTCCAGAGCTTATTACCAGCATAGATATACATACAGGGTGCCTGTATAAGGGTGCCTGTATATCCATGTTACCAGGGCTTTCAATTATCACCCAGTTATTACCTAAAGTGCAACGTCTTCCCCGTCTCGAACCCGTACTAACCATCTAACTAGTGCAACGTTCTGTGAGCTCCCGACCGAGCTAATAATCTTATTTTACAACCATTATAGTATTATAAAAGAGCTATACGTATAAAACCGAAATGTTAATACAATGTTGATTGTTGAATTTTGATTTGAAAACACTAAGCAGTTCTTTTGTGGGTAATATAATCTAACAACGATAAAAACGAAACCAAGAAAATGGTTATTTAGGTAATAAAACCTAATAACAATAACCGACCATTTTATGTATACATCGAGTTCAAACTGTACAATAAATACTGAAAAGAGGATCCCTTGCAAGCAACAAACACAAACACGAGAGAAAAGTAGCAGAATCGGTTTAAGCGATATTCTACTTTAAAGCCCCATTTAAAGCCCCAATGACTGGGCTTGATGATCCCAAACGGGACCAGAAAGTAATAACACTACTGATTTGTTGTCGGGGTGACTTTACGGCCGCCACACAGCATTAAACAAACGCTAGTGTGAATGTCAATAAATACTGAAAGGGGATTCCTTGGAAGAAACAAACACTTACAAGAGATAAAACTAGCAGACTCGGTTTTATTGAGGCTGGTCATGAGAAGTAATGTAAAGGGCAACACCTCTCACGCCTCCTAGCACACCGGCTTACTTACAGAAGAAGCTGTGCGTCTTCGGCTCATTATTCAAAAAAAGTTATCCCATTCTACGTGTCTGCCATCAGAAATCGTCCATTTGGATATTCAATGTCTTTAGAAAGGTGTTTTAATACTATCTTTACTGTATAATCTCTAACACCATGTGAAGAAATGCCGTCTGTGCTTCGGAGACACACAGTCCATAGCTTCGCATTTCGGGTTTTCGATTTGCATACCGAAAAGTGAGTCCACGGACTAGCAGGGCGCTACTGTAACATCGTTTTCAATTATGGGAGAAAACTGTAAAATAACATGTAGGCTAATATAGGTATAGGCGTGATGTTTCGTTTTAAAGCAATCTGAGTTCAGTCTGTACTGGGATGCATTTTTGTTATTTATATTCATATTTACTGATTTAAACTGGTTTAAATAAATTTCCATTCTGTTAATCGCGTCCGCTTCCAAAATACTATGTGCATCCCGCGTACCACGTCTCTGCGTCCGGAATACTCTCTAAATCAGCCTGAATCCTGCGTCCGAAAAAGGGGAGTTTCACCTTCAAGTATCATCTCCTCCACAGTCTGTGAGATTTGCCAGAACACAGACTGTTTTCACGCCCTCAGCCCTAAAAATCAACAACACACAACTGGTGTTCTTACTTGGCTAAGCATGGCCTTAGGGGACATGTCGAAAAATTCCACAGGGATATGCAGAATTCACATGCAAATGATTATGTCTCGGTAGATGAGCTCTGGGATCAGATATCAAACACCATTTCTGAAGGAACAAATAAATACATACCAACAAAAACAGCTTCAAGTAAAAATAAATTACCATGGATTAAGGTTGAATTAAAAAGACTATACACAAAAAGAGACAAAGCATTTAGAAAACACAGAAAAACAGGACACAAAAAAGACAAAGAAAACTATTTAAATCTGAAACATCTATGTAGAAAAGAAACAAAAATTGCATACCAAAAATACCTAGAAGAAATATTAAACGTAAATGAGGAAACATCCAATACCACAGGCTATAAATAGATCACATACTAAAAAGCTATATACTCTCCTCAAACACTCAAAGCAAGACTCTACTGGAATTGACACGCTCAAAAAACAAAACAAATGCTACACAGAGGCTCAATATAAAGCCAACATACTAAATGAGCAATTTCAATCAGTCTTTACCCCAAAATCACCCGTTTCTCTCAAATAATTATCTGAAATGAAATATAGGGATCTATTAGATACTTGCGGAGGATCTGGGAATAGCTACAGCAAACATAGTGCCATGCCTGATATTGAAATCTCGACAAATGTAATTGAAAAACTTCTGGCTAACCTAAACCCACATAAGGCGGCAGGCCCAGACCAGATAAGACCAATAATCCTTAAGAACATCAGCAAAGAAATTTCTCCCATTCTAAAAATTCTCTTTAACAAGTCGCTAATACCTGGACACACTCCTACACCTTGGAAAATGGCAAATGTAGCACTTGTCTTCAAAAAGGGCTCTAAAGCTGACCCAGCAAACTATCGCCCAATTTCACTTACCTGCATCCTATGCAAAACACTTGAACACATTGTCGTTTCAAGCATTACAAAGCACTTTGCTAAGTCAGACCTTTTCTACGAGCTACAACATGGCTTCAGGGAGAAAAGTTCATGCCAGTCTCAACTCCTCATGCTCGTTGATGACATCCTAAAAGCAGTAAACACGAAGAGCCAGGTTGACCTTATCCTACTTAACTTCTCTAAAGCTTTCGACATGGTAAACCACGAAAAACTCCTGTATTAACTTCACTATTATGGTATCAGAGGAAATACTCTCACTTGGATTAAAAGTTTTCTAGATAACAGATCACAATCAGTCGTCATAAATGGCGCCCAGTCAAATACCATTCCTGTCTCGTCTGGCATACCTCAGGGCTCGGTCCTAGGTCCTCTTCTTTTCCTTATCTATATTAATGACTTACCAGATCATGTTAAATCCTCTAAAGTCCGCTTATTAGCAGATGACACTGCAATCTATCTATCTATAACGGTTTCAACTCATTCCAGTCTCCTTCAGCAGGACTTAGAACATCTAGAATGCTGGGAATCTAAATAGGATATGCAATTTAATCCTTCGAAATGCCAAGTAATTCAAATCACAAAACGCAAAACAGTAATAAACACACAATACTGCCCACACAACACTACATAAGAAACAGTCTCATCAGCAAAATATCTAGGGCTAAACGTCTCAAATAATCTGACATGGAATAAACACATTGACTCAGTCACCAACAAAGCAAATAGGACTTTAGGCTTTCTGAGGCATAATATTAAGGTACATTCAGAGAGCCTGAAGGCAACCGCATACAAGACACTTGTCAGGCCCCAGCTCGAGTATTGCTCCACAGTCTGGTCACCGCACACATCTACATGCATTGACCAACTCGAATGTGTACAAAGACGAGCTGCTCGCTGGGTCAAACATGACTATGCCAGAACATCCAGTGTCACAAATATGTTGAACTCGCTAAACTGGAGACCTCTTGACCAAAGACGTATCGACCAAAGACTGGTAATGCTAAATAACATCTTCTTTAACCATGCTGCTATCCCATGGGAAGATAATCTAAAATTAAATCCCAGACCTAGCCGTACATCCCACTCATTAGCACTTAAACAAATCCAAACAAGTACCGACTATTATAAATACTCATTCTTCCCCAGAACCATAGTACATTGGAATACCCTACCTCAAAGCGTAGTAACCCTGTCCCCAAGTGCATTTGGCCTGGCTGTTAGCCATGTCAATCACATGTCTCCCTAAAAAGCATGCCCTATCTTCTTTTAACCTGTTTTTAACACTGTATAATATTTCTAATTTTATCCTTAGCTTTATTTCAACTAATGTCTTGTCAGTTGACGCGCGTCAAGTCTAGGTCCCCAGCAGGGGTTTGACTTATTGGTAGATAGATAGATAGATACATAATGTCAATCGTACAAACTCGCTCATTTGACATTTCCGCAGTTCCGATTGACATAACCGCTGCTGGGAGCGCGACTTGTAAGTGTCGATTCTTACGGATGGCGGGAAGTATACAGTAGGCCCAGGGTTCTCCACAGGATTATTTTCAAGCATAGTGGCATTTAGCGCATGCTGGGGGAGAGTACGGGAGGGGGAACCCCTCCTGTGTTCGATTTTTTTGGCTTTTAGTAACTGCCTGTATTGACGGTGAGGCACTCTTTTGTGTGATATTAGTGATGTTAGTCCTGGCCTACTGGTTCTACCCAAGGATTTATAAATCCTTGTTCTACCCAGGAAAAGTGGGTGGTCTGCCTCCACCACAAAAAATCGACCGTCATATATAACCTTGCATGTGTTGAAAATGACGTAAAACACCATACAAACAAACAAACAAAATGTATGATGTTCATCTCTCCCAGAGGCCATTACATTCATGTATGCCAGGAACGACAACTCTGGGTAGAGATTGGCGAGGTGTGTCTTGTAAGGCTACATCGAGAACTTGATTTATCAACACTTCTCTGACAAACCGGTAAAAGTTCTCGCGAGAAGTTCGCGTGATTTAGCGGGAATTCGGATAAAAAAAGGAAAACACATGAAAAGTTTGGCGGCATTGTTCTAAACAGAAAATTCTACATAAAAACGTAAAGATCGCTAGATTTTGTACTGAAACTATGCCTCCAAAGAAAAGGAACCCTGAAAATGATGCCCCTAAAAAGCCCAAAGCAAAGCGACAAAAGAAAAAGAAGGACGAATTTGATTCCTCCGAGTCGGAGGAAGAACAAAGCAATGGGAACGGTGCAGACGCTGTCGGAGAACCAGTGAATTATGAGGAACAGGACAGCTCTTATGATATTGTGAGTAGAGCTTTGACATGAGGCAGATTATGCGTTAAATTGTCTTGCGAAACGAATGTCTTTAATATGGGAATTATTTTGTTATATGAAACCAAATGTGGTGTAACTGTATTAATGAGCATGTTTCATTATTTATAACAATATTAAAAAAGGCCTTTTCAAAGAAAACAGTCTTTAAGAATCATTGTAAAATATGTATTTTCTTCAGCATTTACGAAATGAACGAAAGCCGTTTGTTAACAAAAAAGTTGATATCAACACATGTCAGTTGTTGATTCGATCCCGGGCGGGTGATTCGATCCCGGGCGGGTCACACCAAAGTCTGTCGGAAAATGGTTGATCAACAATCATGTCACATAATAACAAATATTATGTAAAAAAATTGACATAACACGATGCAAAGGGTTTGAAGAGTATAAGCTCTATCTTCAAAAAGGTTCGAGATACTGACTGGCGCTGACGAACACGGCCAAGACGACAGTGAAGCACAGACTTCCTCAGAATCCTTACACAGGCCTACTGATATTTCCCAATCTGCATGTGAATCTCTGTTGACATGTTTAAAGGGCAAAAGAAAAGACACTTATCTTTGCGAATGATTGCATTACATGTATCTGCTGTATGAGAGAAATAAATGCCTTGAAAGTTCTTCTCTTTTTTTAAATGTAGACAGAACTGATTTATAACTCAATGCAAAACTTTTCCCAATTTTTTAAAAATGCCGGTAAATTTTCCCAATTGAAAACCTTTGAGAAAAAATGGTTAAAAAATCACTAAAATTTCGGCCCGACGCTGCAGACACTGTTAAAAGTGCATGACTGTGTTTTTTTCAGTAATACCCACCATTTTCACTATAGGAGTTCCTCTGACCATAAAAAGTTGCACAAAAAATATAAAATAAGGATCAAAAAAGGCTTTTAGGGTCGGGATAGTCTCGGATTAGTATATTTCATGTTTCATGTCATCTTTTATGATTTTAACGTTTCTTTATACTTTGACAGCAGTTGGAGAAATTAGGATTTTTGTTCACTAGCCCAAATTTTTATATAATCATTTCGACTATTACAATTTTCATAAGCCCGACTAATGAAAATTCTAGATTTTTACTAGCCCGAATTAATATTTACTAGGTTTTCACCTTCGGGCTAGTGCTAATCAGGGGTGTAAAAATTTGGAAAAATCCACTCGCCCTGCAGGAAGCAAAAAGCTACTCGCCCTTACCAATTTACCCCTCGCCCTGCAGCATATAACCTGAACATTATTTTCACCACTATATAAAGCTACAATAAGTACATTTGTGTACTCACAGACGCTGTAGTAGCTGACAGGTAGTATGTGGATATTTTTTGTTATTCAAATAAAGAAAGCGCCATATTATCTAACAACACATTTAATATTATGGTCTGCAACCTGTCCTCGTACACTGTCACAGGCAACTGTCATTAAGATTTATTCCCTTCCACGCAGAGATTTGTCGGGGAGTGGGCAAAAAAGATAAGCGCGGAGAATTAACTTCTACAACAACAACAACAATATTCTGCTGAACTTCTATTCAGTATTTTGTCTCCATTGGACCAATAATAGACGCCAGAACTAATTAATAGCGGTTGGGAACTACGCTTGTTGTTCAGCCATACCCGTTCTGATTCGCCCACACTCGGGCCGAATCCGCTTGCAGTCGCTGACGCAGACTTTCCGAACAGTGACCTGATGTCTGTTTGTTTACCCGCCATGTTTACGGTGTCGATATAAAAAAAACCAGTCTGGTTAGCGATATATTGCATCACACTCCGATTGATTTTAGCGTGAATTGAATCACAGTCTATATGACGCGTGGGTTACCTGGTAACAAACAAACATCTGTTAATCTGGGTCCTGCAAACGACAATACGGAACAAAATTACGATCCAGATTTGAAATCTGCAAAAAGTCACTCGCCCTGTCGGACGACCAGACGCCAAATGTTACTCGTCCGCAGGCAGCTTGCACTCGCCAATGCGAGCGGGCGAGTGGAATTTTACACCCCTGCTAATTTCAATCACTGACAGAATGCAAAGTCTTTCACTTTATGCACAAAACAGGGATGAGAATTTTCCGCGGATTCGCGGATTTCCGAGTTTTTTTTGACTGCCAGGACCATTTTTGAGATCAGTGTAAATTTGTAGAGAAATTTGAGGGGGTGGCGGGGAGGCCACCTGTCATAAAACAACCCCAGCACACTTCTCAACGTAATCCTTTAATTGCACTCGCTTATGCAATGCCAATAGCATCCACAGCGGCGATCAGCAATTACCCCGGGCAGTTTTTATCATCAATCAACCATGCCGGAAGTCCCGCCTCCAAATTACTTTAATTGACAGTCGGCATTGGCGATATTATCCAATCAATTGACCAGATCTATTTTAATCCAGACCCGCTAGCCAATGAAACGACTACTACAGGTAAATCACATGTTCGTCACGTGATTACCTGTTCGTCACATGGTGAGCTGAAAATGGTGATACACTGAAACAATAACACTAACACGTCGATTAATTAGCAATCAGGCCGATTTGTCGGCAATCTTTCGATGAATAAAAAACTAAGGACTTTTGATAATGGAAGTATGTTTGATATGAAATGGTAGGTGTGCATTTTTTTTATTGTTTCTCAGTGTATTGTTGAGCGTAATTGTAACAGACATGAAAGGCGGGTGGGGTAACGGTTTGTGCATAGTTAGTGTACTAATTACGTTCGAAGAATTGAGTTGTCAAAAAAATGAATTAAAAACAAAACAAACTGATATATACATAATCAGTTTGATTTCGTATTTGTTAGTGCTAATGTTTACATTTCAAAATGAGTTTGTTGAACTTTTTCAGTGTTAAAAAAAAGGAAAATATGAAAGTGAAAGTGAAAATAAAAAGAGGAAAAATGTAGGATGTGACGCAAAGCCAATCAAAAAGTCAAAATCATCTGGTGTAGTGGACAAAAACATAAAAATAACATGTTTTTGAGGGGAAAAAAATCCAAAATTTCATACATGACCTTATAAAAAGTTGTGTTTTTTTTGTATATTTGTAGCAGTTTAAAAACAGTCTGAGACACTCTCAAATAGCACCAGAGTGCAGGATTTTGCATCTAGGTTTCAAAAAGTTTTCGGGGGGGGCAAGGGGTTTCAGAGTTTTTATTTGGACCCCATTCTCATCCCTGACAAAAAACACGTAGCACGGATCAACATAAAAAACATGTCGGTACAATAATTATTGAGAGTCAAGTTTTACAAGCTAGGGGCAATTAGGGAACAGGGATTAGGATAGCCGATGGCCCCATATGCTAGAGTTTCAATGAATGGGCAATTTGCGGTTCTGAATGGGCCATTTGCGGTTCTTGGAAGTGATTCATTTTGCTCTGCGTCCCGAGTCCTAGACTCACATTTTTTTCTGAGGACGCATCATTCTTAAACGTGTGTCCCATGGACGCATTGCTCGAAAAATTTACAAGTGGTAAATAACCGTTTTCGATGTGATAACAAGGGGAACAATTATAACACGACATTGGTTAAAGTGGAACGCAATTACAATGTAGTACGTGTATTCTGACTGGGTAAAAACTATTTGTCATCCAATCAGTAACAACGTTTTACTAACTGTTGGTGGTCGCTAGTATGGAAATCCCTAGACTGTGTCCTTTGCGCTTCTCTGTTGAGAGAACAATAGAATAGACTACTAGGAAATCATGGATGATGAACACAAAATGCCACCGAAGAAAGTTATAAAAAATTACCCACAATAAGTTAAATTGACACTTGATTGGCATGTCAAACTACTCTGTCTCAGGACTAATTGAACTGTTTAAAGTATGTGTAGACTGTTTGCAAGCATAAAATAAAGAAAAAATACAGAGATTTTTATGATGGTGATTACCCTTACAGAACCGAGACAAGTGCGCCATATAAGCACAGATTCTAAAAGAAATACTTTGTAAAACAAGAATGGTAGCAATCTAATAAGGAATAACACGAAAATGATACAGTTTTGAAACTGTATGCACATATTTTGCTGATGTTTTACTGTTTTTAAAAGTGAGAAAATCGGCAAAAGTAGTAGCAAATTCGGTATGTATTTCGGACAAAATTCGTTCTGAAACGGATATTAAAGGTACCCTTTGTATTTGGGTTGTTGTTAATAGGCTTTATTAATTTTAGTTATATCGGATAACACATTTTAAACTTAGGGAGAAATGGTAATTTAGAAAGGAAGATATAAATATTATTCATAATTGATATATTTTTTAAGAAATCCATTTGTTTGACAGGCATTTTTTTACAATATTTAGGCAACACAGTAGTGCATTATGGGTGCTTAATAGACTTTTGCAACTTTAAAATGAAATTTCAGTTGGTTGGGGTTGGGGGCTGTATGTGCACAAGGGGCTAGATACATGTGGCTAATAAACATAAATTTTCACAATGGGAAATATATTTTAATTTCAAAATTGTCTGAAAATGCAATATATATTAAGTGATGTTCATGTGTAAAAAGTGATAAAACAAGTTCCAACCCCTCACAAGTTTAATTTATAAAAGAATCATGCGCGGCGGGGGTATTACCTTATCCCTAATCGCCCCAAGGCAAAATAGAAAAAACAACATGCATTCATAAATTTCTGGAGAGAACGCAGATCTATATATCTATGAGAGTACAGGGTTCTGGAAATATTTTGAAAATCCACTTGCCCAGGGCAAGTGGATTTTCAAAAGTCACTTGCCCTGCCCATAATGTCACTTGCCCCACATTTAAGAACACTTAATTGCCCCAATAAATGGCGGTGTACCATTATTCGTGTTAAACGTGACGGACCGCCGCATAATTTGGACCATTATACTTAGAAAAGGAAGGGAGAGTGTATTTTATGAATTAGTTAATACATTGTATTTATTCATATAAAAAAATCAGATGCTTGCATTTTCTTCTTTTGTGTCTATTACATCTTTGTGTTACTTAAATCATAAAATGATGAGACAGAAACAGTCATTTTATTCCGCCCTCCCACCCCACCCGAATCCCCACAAACACAACCCCCCATCATGTTTGATGACCATCCAAAAAAAAAGATTGGCAGCTAGTGTATGGAACTTTTAATGTCACAGTGTGTACAAACAAGACAAAAACGTTAAAAATATTAACTTGGCCCCCAATTTCTGCAATCATGGTACCGTTCCTACGGCTTTGTATTTTAACTAAAGGGAATTAGATGAAAGCAAGAGGCGTGAATAGGGGTTCCCTAGGAATTGTTTGAGAAGTAGTAGCAGTAACCTTATTTATCAAAAGCGAAAGTTCAGAACTTGAGAAAAAGGTTTCGTGATTTTTCTGAAATCGCGAAAACCCATGACATGCGCATATCGCTAAGTTATGCAACTTATTTGTGTGGTATGCACTTCCATATACGTTTAATTACAGACTATATCAATGAAATACACCAAATACCTCATAAAAGCGCATTGATAAATAAACGAGTCCTTCGAGTAAAAGAAATGTGTATTTTCGTTACGAAAAAATCTTCGGCAAAATTATCTAAACAAAAACATAACGTCACTTGGGCCTGTCAGTCATTATTTTGACACATTAAATTTGCAAATTAAGAAAGAGTTTTCTGATTTGATTGGTGGAAGGTCCAGATTATTTGTAAACTATTTCTGAAAGTAATAGCTTGGAAGGTCACGGACATAATTGCTGCGATTTCATTGGCCAATGGACACACGTCTGATGGTCAGGATAAGTTGTTGTCAAATGGTGTGAAATGCGCGTGTGGGTTAATTAGTTGTTTATTGAAATAATGCCACAAATTAAGCTGCCTGGGGCGAGATTGTTGATTGTACCGAAAGATGTTTGATCTTATTAACAATCGCTAGTGGCGAAAAACAGCGGCCAGTTTTATTCAGTTATCAGAAAGAAATTCTGATATGGCTAGTTTGCCACTTGATTTGTTCTGAAATGGAAATGTCCGTCGGGCAAGTGGCGGGCAACCAGATTTGCGAAGGTCACTTGCCCGCACCCAAAATCCACTTGCCCGGGGCATCGGGCAACCGTATTTCCGGAACCCTGGAGTAAATCAGAGGGAATTCAGAATTTAAGATGTTAACAATTTGTTGTTAAAGGTAAAATAAAGCTTTAACTTTATGCAATGCAATTTCTGTTCTTTAAATCTGCATAAATAAGTCCCTGGGATATTGTGTTATATAGATTATTTTTAACGAATTTTGAATAGAAAAATCTTGGGACCCAGTGTTTTTTAGTTTGGACCCATTGTTTCAAAATATGTGAGTCCCAGGGACTCATTAAAGCAGATTTCAAAATGAATCACTGAATGGGCCATTATCAAATGTGTCATTCAGACATCCGTCTAAGAAATAAATAAAAAAACACATAAAATCAACTAGGTTCTTTAAAATAAATTAAATGTCGGCTTTGCCGTAGCACTAGTCAGGGTTTAAACTAGGCCTGAATTTTAGGGAGAAGTGGCTTCTCTCTACAAAGAAAATAGAGAGAAGTGAGGGAGACACGATATTTTAAGTGCACAAACGTTTTTTGTTAATTATTATTTCATACATACACCCCATTGGTTATAATCTTTTGATTTGTATTTAAGTTATAGCTAAATGCACTTGAAGTATGCTGTTTCACATTAAAGGTTTTTATTAGTTTTATTCAAAGGGACTCTTTACACACATATATTTTAACTATAGAAGAAAGAAGGATTGATAAAATAATTAATACAAATAATGTATTGCATGTATTATTCATTCATCTTTCTATCAGTTTGTATGGCGATTGATCTATAGAGGGTATGAATATGATTCTCAAACTTACACATCTTCCAAAGATGCTTATTCGGAGTTATTATGTGTTTTGTTTCCCCATTTGCAATAGCTAAACACAAAGAGGCACAGTTCTGCTGATGTTAAACTGATTAAATTATATCTTACAATAAAATGTTTTTTCTCCATCTGAAATTATATACCTATCCAAACTACTAGGATACCGCACATTTCCGGAAAATATCATGAATATCGTCAATTACAAGCTATTTTTCATGCATTAATTTGTTTTTAGTGCCACAGGATCCGTCTTATCGAACAAGAAAACGCAACTCTAATTATTATTCGTTGGTATCATTTATAATCACCTCGGGTGAATTATCTTCCAAGTTGTAGTTTCGATCACGTTTTCAGTCGAGAGTCAACCATAATTTTTACGTGCATTAGTCTGACTGTAACGGAAGCTAGGAATGGTCAGTTGTTTAGCTATACACAATCTCATTGGATAAGGCATGTGTATTCACTGTACAGTCTAATTTGGGAACAAGAATGGTGAGGTGCGAAATTTCCTTCAATGGGATATCATAACAGTAGGCAAGCTTGCTCCCCACAGGGTTTCCGCTGGGATTGTTCAAAACAGTTAATTTAATCCCTTCCCAGCGACGGCGGGTAATTGGTGATTGATTAACAAATTATATTGATGCGCCATATGGCGCACTATAGATGAGTGTCAATGGGCCATTTGTAATATTATGCGACTGGCGCAAGGCGCGTGCCTATCCCAATCACTGGGGTAATCTGATAAATTTCCATAATTTCTATAGTTGTCGAGGGCTGGCTGGCGTGGCGCAGTCGGTAGCGTAGCGGATTTGTAACCGGAGGCCCCGGGTTCAATCCTCCGTGATGCCACTGAGTTTCGTCGGTGTGTTCTTGGGCAAGACACTTTCCCTTAGCCTCGTCCGTCGGATTGGGACGTAAACCCGTATTGGTCTATCCTCCGAGCACGTTCAAGAACCATAGGCATCTATTCGATAATAAGAGTAGGGCACGGTTCCCGGATTCCTATGTATCCTTCCGCTCTCTCTGGGCGGCTCTAAATAACCTATAATGTGTTGATGAGCTGTTAAACAACATTCAATTCCATAGTTGTCATTGTTCCATCTGGCTCGGAGCAAATGGCTATATAGAGCATAGGGGTAATGGTAAAGAGGTCCCAAATACATGTATCATTTCCTGTCAAGTGGTATGCAGGTTTCATGACTTTACCTGAGAAAAACAACAAAACGTAAGTCTTTACGAAAAGGGTAAACTCGGGCGGCCAATGGCGAATCTCCGTCAGCTGATAGAAATCCACTGACATCTTCTGTTTTCTTAACATTGCATTTGTTGCGTCACCTGCATAGCATAGCAGACACTTAGGGATCACATTGTCCGTCGTCGTCCGTCACACTTAAACCTGCAACCTAACTTTAAGCCATAACTTGAATAGTATTTGACCTGTGTTAATGAAACTTCACACACATCTTCTGACTTTCATTTAGGCATAGTTAATATGCCCCCTATTAACTATGCCCCCTTTCATAAAACTTTAACCTGCAACCTAACCAAGCTCATAACTGGCCATAACTTAAGAAGTATTTGACCTATGTTCATGAAACTTCACAAACATATTCATCTTGTTACCCATGACCAGTAACTCTTGACTTCCATTTCAGCAGAGTTATGCCCCTTTTCATAAAACTTTAATCTGCAGCCTAACCAAGCTCATAACTGGCCATGATTTGAAAAGTATTTGACCTGTGTTATAAGCAGCGTATCTGCTTATTTTACGCAAATAAAATAGCCAAATACGCAATTATTTGTCTAGGCATGCATACTAGATATGCAAGCTATTTTCCTTTCACTCAAAACTTTTCATTTCCAAGCATATAAGTTTTACATGTAAACATCCGGTAAAACAAATTGACTGTCTCCAAGTGTATTATCGGTAAAATCAACCAGTTACTAAACCATTCTGTTGTTTGCGTCGTCTGAGTTGTCTGGGCGTTTTCCGAGTTCACAGGGTAAGTAATAGTGGTAAAAGCCGGGCGGTTTTCATATGCTGAGGTTGTGCTATGGGAGGAGGGCTTTTATAATTTACAGTTATGTTAAAGTTACGTTAAAGCAATCAAAAAGAGCAGACAGGAAGTATTGATACAGTTGGCTACTTAAAGACAGTTTAAATTGAAGTTAATATGTTAACCCACACACAAAGGCAATGCTAGAACAGACTGGAAAAAGTAAGTTTTCTTCATTTATACCTTAAAGTAGCAATTTCAAACATAAATGGAGGCAGCCATCTTGGAACGATGACTTAATCGTGCCTTTTACCATATAATTACGGCATATTGACAAAATGTATTTTTAAGCAAAAAAAATCACTGCAAATGAAAAATAAGCTGCTTGTTAAAGCATACAACTTATACGTTTACATTTGTATATTTATTATGTCTTCCCCACGAAGAACACTCTTCTAGTTTTTAGTAGGGGTGTCTGTGTCCCATTGACATATTTCTAGTTTTTGAGATTTTCGGCCAACAACATAGATATTTAATTATTTTGCATTTGCTAATATTCCAATTGTTCTTGAACATCGGAATTTAGACGTCACAGCGAAGATAACGTGGAAAAATTGCTGTATGATGTTCAACATTTTGGAATAACCCTCTGGCATGACACATGTATATTGCTACCCTTGACACATAGTCAGCATCTTGCTCTGCACACTCTCTGGCATGATGTATATTTGATACACATGACACATAATGTCAGCATCGGGGGCTACCCACCCTCGACAGCACCGCATCGGGAGCTGCCCTCCCACTACATGACATGCATATTTCCTACCCTTGATACATAATGTCAGCATCGGCAGCCCCCGATGCTGTCATGTCGAGGGTGTGTAGCGGGTGGGCAGTGCTAGATGCTGACATTATGTATCAAGGGTAGCACAGGGGCCACCCACCCTCGACATGACAGTATTGGGGGCTGCCCACCCTTTACATGACATGCATTTGCTACCCTTGATACATAATGTCAGCATAGTGGACTGCCCACCCTCTTCATGACATGCAATGCCTATTTTGCTACCCTTGACATGTAATGTCAGCATAGTGGGCTGCCATCCTCTACATGACATGCATATTTGCTACCCTTGATACATAATGTCAGCATCTAGCACTGCCCACCCGCTACACAGGGGCTACCAACCCTCGACATGACATCATCGGGAGCTGCCCACCCTCTACATGACGTGCATATTTGCTGCCCTTGATACATAATGTCAGCATTGGGGGCTGCGCACCCTCGACATGACATGCATATATGCTACCCTTGATACATAATGCAGCGATTTTTTTCCTTATATAAGCAGTACCGATAAACGGACCCGTCCCCAATTTGAATATTTTTTCCCCAATTTCGAGCATGATATCGGCAATAAACAAAAAAAAACAATCCTCTTTACATAGACTATCTAACTGCGCATGGGTATGCCTATAGGGATCTGCATATTGACAATTGCCTTGATATTCAAAACGAGGCTGGGGTTTTTCGTTTTAATTTTAGCAAATTCTTGCAAACGTTTTGATAACCACGAATACAAAATTTGTGTTATTTACAAAATGCAACTAAACCCCTCGAAAAAAGCAGAAACTCAACGAGAGAAAAACGAAAAATCAAAAGAATACGACCGAGAAAAACGTACACGCATGTTTCCGGAATCATAGAAGAAAGGCCGAGATTGGCTCGAATTTCGCGACAGCAAAATGTTTTGTTCATGCTGCGTCAAGTTTGCCACTAACGAAAAAGACAAGAAATTGTCGTTTGTTCGGGGAAGTAATAATTTTAAATTGGAATTGGTTGTTTTACATGAAAAAGACGAACCACACAAGAAAGCAACTTCCCTTAATTCTACGAAGCAAGCAGGTCCAAGTAAAAGTATTGCTTCAAAAATTCTTGAGACAATGAACAAACATGTCGTCGTATCCTCATCAACAGCTCTAGGACCAAACTCGACCCAGATTATTTTTTTAATAAACTTTAAATTGTTATAATTAGAGTGTTATTCTAATAAATAATTTATATTGACCTTTTTGTTGAATATTATATTGCCGTTACTGACCTTTGACCTGGACTAGTGATTTTTAGTTAATCGGAACAGGCTGAGCCAAACAACGTTGTCATCCCTAATGAGGATCACACGAGAGACTGCTGACACACTCACTGATGAAAGCAAAACCTTATTGCAGACATTTTTAAAATGAAGAATAACAGAGACCTAAGTCTGTAATTTAGTGTATATCTTTTATTTATTAAAATAAAAGTTAACAGAACACTTGCATAGTCCTTGTTTACTTAAAATAATTGGTTTGTAATATTTCCCAATTTGGGGGAGTTCATGACTCGATTTTTCACTTTTTTGGGGCATTTCACGACGCAATTTTTCCCAATCTGATAGGACCCGACCCATTACCAAACTAGTGAAAAAAATCGCTGATATAAATTTGCCACCCTTGATGCATAATGTCAGCATCGGGGGCTGCCCGCCCTCTACATGACGTGCATATTTGCTACCTTTGACACGTAATGAAAGCATCGGGCGCTGCACACTGACTGGCATGACATGCATGTTTGCTACCCTTGACACATAAAGTCAGCATCTGTCACTGTCCACCCTCTGGCATGACGTGCCTATTTGCTACCCTTCACACGTAATGTCATCATCAGGCCGGCCCGCTCTGCTCACCCTCTGGCATGACATGCATATTTGCTACCCTTGATACGTAATGTCAGCATCTAGCACTGCCCACCCTCTGGCATGACATGCCTATTTGCTACCCATCACACGTAATGTCATCATCAGGCCGGCCCGCTCTGCTCACCCTCTGGCATGACATGCATATTTGCTACTTGACACGTTATATCAGCATTGAGCCAACATTACCCTCCAGCAGACAGGCAGTCAGTAATAAATCCAAGTGACTCCCACTGACGACATTGGGGGAAACTGAGGAATACAATAGTTATTGACCATATTCCATTTTCTATAGAACTATTTAGTGTAGCCGACAGTAAGTTGTTGTCTGTTGGCGATCTGATAATGAATACTGAATCTGCCAATATAATGGTTTTACTGTGCTAGCTCCTGCAATTGTATTTTGACTGGTGTCCGTTAAAAATTTAGCAACATTCTACGTTTCATAAACTGCTTCATGTTGTTTTTTCGCAGCTCGTTAGATGGTCTCTCTTTGATTGTACGCATAAACATAACAGTCGACCATCACTATTTTAATGGACGTAAACAATGTCCTCATCATTTAATGAACTGTTCCAATTTTGAGGTACATGAGGCAACCCAGTTTTATTTTTACCCAAAATGATATTGAAAAAGCACCTTTTCACAGGAATGCTAATCTAGCTATCAAATCCTATCAGTAGAGCTTCAAGATCAATGACCTCTTGTTATTTGAGAACAAGTATACAATTAACATCAAATTTGCTGTCTGCCCCTTTAAGATTCCAAATTCTAACTGAGGAAATAAATAACCTAGATCATATTCATTGGTTTGTTTAAGAGGTATTTAGGGCCGAAGTTCGGCCCCATTCCCCTCCTCAAAAAGTATGTTTTTTTCCCTTTTAAATGAACATTGTTTTTAGTTGACCATCCATAATATGTCCATCAAACATGTTCTTGATGTGAATTTAGTATTAAATGAGACTGAGACTTAAAGGGACACTGTCCGTAACTTTTAGCTTATAAAACACACAATATTTATGTTCGCAAACATTACACACTAAACATTATTGAATATTTACTAATTAAAAGCAAGATTGTTTAACGGAATTCAATCGCGTTACAAAATAAAGTAAATCCGCTTTGTGCGTTTGAACTCACAGCCCAAACTAAAATTACACTCACAGTAATAATATTGTGCGTGAGCGTAAAGTGGTTGATCACGCTCCCAACTGAGCTAAGCGGGCTATATATATTTCGCAATACATACTGTGGTGAAAACCTAATGCGCTAATGGAAGTCACATGATCGCAGAAAAGGTAAATATTGTGGGTCCCACTTTATTTACATATAATAATTAAAACTTTCTTTTTTTTCAAACTCACGAATGTATTCCTACATACTTCTTAGGGTCTGTCCTCATGTTTTCATGTATACATTTCACTGAATAAAAGTCAGCCAGTTATTTGGTTATGCTCAATATCTGCTTACTTACGGACAGTGTCCCTTTAATACATATAAATAATACTATCTTTCTTCTTTATTTTAATATTGTCAAAATTCCCACTTTTTCCAATTCACATCAAATTCCCCCCCCTCGAAAGGGCCCCGACCCTCGACCTCCTTCCCCCAAAAGTGAAAAAAACCACTGCTATTGGGTATAGATTTATTCAAATGTTGGAAATTTATGGGATGAGAAGTCATTACATCGCCATTTCTTTATTATTGATTTACATTTATATCTAGCCTAAATGTGAATATGATACTCTTGTTTATGCAAATTCTCATATTAAAGGTACTGGAGACGAACTAGAAGAGTGATTGGTGTCAATCAAATTATACTCATGGTCAATGAAAACACACAACAAAACAAATTCTGTTAAAACTTTGAATTTGAGGCATTTTGGACAAAATATGATATATTGTATATTATGAGTCGACATTTAACTTTTTTTTTACGTGCATATCTTTTTTTTTTGCATTCCACATTGTTGTTATGAAATGCACGTGCATTTCCGGGTTTCTTAAGTTACATCGCACAAAGAAATAATTTTCTGAGAAAAATTCATAATACTGTCAGAAGTCAAAAATAAAAAGATCAGTAAAATCAATTGGCATTAATTAAGATTCCAGATGGTTTGTGAATAATCCAACAGTATCAACATATGGAGTTAATGGTACATTTTCGTTGATCGTCAGTATACAAATGAAAACCTTCATAATGAGTTTCAGTTTCATATGAAATATGCATATATGTATTAACAGTGTTTCCGCGAGAGCGCGTTTCTTGCATTTTTGACGCACTAGAATGATCTGCGACGCGACATAAATCAGCATGTGCATTTTCCGTGATGCGATGCAATTGACTAGGCTAGAAGTGAAATGCCCGTCACATTATCGTCGTAAAACTTGCTTGAAAAGCTTCAAATGTAAGGAATCACGAGTGAACTTATTTCTATTTACATCTTGGTCTATATTAAGAATGGGGAAAAACTAATACCTTTACATTCGTGTTATTGTCGTTGTCGTATCGATCATATTACATCTTATAAATTCATTTCATTTTACTGTTATTATGCTATTAAATCAGAATTAAAGCTTTTGTTATGTTTCATTTTACAGTGATTATAATGCCATCTTTGTGGCCCATGATTGGAAAATAAAGTTATTCATTCTTGGTCTATTTTTAGAACAGGTTAAACTAATGTCTGTACTTTCTGTGTAATTGTCATCGTCATATCAATCGCATGTATGTGGGTCTGAGTAGGTAGACGCTTATATAAAAACACTAGCAAATAAAAGCATGTAGATGATCATGATACGGCTGCTAAAATGGCAGACGACCCCAAAATAAAGGCATTAAGGAAGTAAATCGCCATGGTATTCATGCCTGGTGTAGTCGAAAGGAGTACACAAATATATAATCCCTAACTTTTTTTGTGATAAAAGGCATTTTTGAGTATTTAAGGCCTGTTTTTCTGGCTGAAATGACTTTATTGACTTGTTTGTGAGAGCTAAGAACCATTTGCATGGTTGTATGATGATTTTATTTATCAACGTGAAAGTAGAACACATTTAAGAGGTGCCGAATGAATGCAGTTTGTTCACAGTGTCAACAGAAAAAAAGTTCAGAATTTTATTTTCTTATATGCCACATGACTCCCACTATTCTCTGCAGTTTTCTAGAGAGGAAGGTCTCGTGACTAAGAATATGTAAGTGAATCTTAGTTTGAACTTCATTTTAAAAAACGGCTAACTAGAAAGCTTGGAAAATATTATACAGGACTCAGTGGGATTTGTTTTACTTCCGGTACACCTGAAACACTGAGTGGTTAACATCTTACAAATCCACCAAAGATGTCTAATCAACTAATAATGCATGTCTGTCTGACATCACATGGTGTATTCATCAAAATGCATGTCCAAAAAATAATTATATGACCCCTATATTTACAAAATGACCCCCAGTTTATTCCATAGGGGGTCAAGGATGACCCCTAAAAAATTGAGACCTGCAGAAACAGTGCATTAAATTCAGCTGCATGTTACCACTGGTTAATAAACTGAATTGAATTGGGGTTTTAAGGCGCACCAACACATGAAAGGTTATATTGCGTCTAACAGGAATGAACATGCCTCCGTTTATATCAAGATAAAATATGGAGAACGGGCCTAGAACCTTTTCACCCTGAACTGCAGTTGCTGCAAATTCTATTGTAGACACTCCATTTACGCTGGAGCCACGTCATAGTTTTTCTGCCACTGCTCTAGTGATATGAGCGAGATGGCACCTGAAACAATGCAGGGGTCATGATGAAGACCTTTAATGAGCATGAACAAAAAATGATAAAATGAACATGAATTTGTGGGGTGGGGGTGTTCACCCCTTTGGTTTCCGCTCCAACGGGATCTGCAGTGATCCTATTCTTTGCCCCATAACCACACGGGGCCACTGGTTAATGAAAATGTTTGGTCTGTAAAGCTGGATGATTCAGCTGCGTTTTGTTGTTAAACCAACGTGTGTGTGTGTGTGTGTGTGTGTGTGTGTATTTCTAAGGATTATAGTCCATCAGCCTACGACAGACGTCCTTTAAACCAACGTGCCAAATAATGGCAAAATTACTCTACAAAACCATTTATCTAAACTATCCAGGTGTTCAGGTCAGATGATGTTTATTTGCCAATTAAAAAGTATAGGTTTATTCATGGGTTCTTAAAATACCTGTGATTGAATATGTGTATAATGAATTACGAGTTAGTGACTCTTAATTCGACCCGTCTGTTTTGGGGTTTGGTCTGGCTGATTAAAGCTTACTGTCGATAGAGTTTGGATTCTCAAAATATGTAAATGGTGGAATAGCGACTTTTATCATAAATATAAATAATTAAAATGGGTATTATATTGCCAACAAGGATACATAATGTAAATGAAGTGTACTTCAATCACAAAACAAGACACTGTCAGGGCCGGATAAAGCAGGGCCTTTTTACCAGTTTTGGGGGAGGGGCCTTTTGGCCTAAATTGGGGGGGAAATCCATGAATGGATACAGGCGGCTGCAAAGAATGGTAAAAAGGCCCCTGAATTAATAATTTATATGTAATAAAACTAGTCAAGTCTCCTAGTTTTGAAGACCAAATTATTTCATTAGCAATAATTAAATTTTATGCATTATGCAGTTTTCTGCCGAGGTTGAAAAACAGTACAATTGTCTCCTTCATGACTAAAAAGTGGGGACATTTCTAAAAAATCTGAGACAACAATTTTTACAATTGTTCCTACAAAATGGAACAATAAAAAGACTGCAATAACAATATTTTAAAATGTTCCATTTACAGACAGATATTTAGGAGATATTTTTTACTTGACCTAACCCAGACGGAGACAGCTGTATTGCCTGGTGAATCTTTAGGGAGACCTGCGTTACAATCTGAGGTTCATTTGTGTGTCACAGTGGGATATCAGCTTACTCGACAATACTCGAACAATTATTTCCACAAAGCAACATTAAGTGTCCCCAAAACTACAATATTACCACATTGTATGCACGCATCAATAGTCCTGTTAACTTGTTTAACATGTCAAATGTAAAGTAATGAGAGAGTTTAATGCATATCGACATATGCACAGAAATGACTGTATGCTGTATAATTTGTGTTGTTCGAAGCGTAATTGAAGGTTTGAGAAGCAATAGAGCATTACAAATTATTGGTTTTGTTGTTTTTTATCTGTATAATGGAGTTTTTTGTCAATATGGGTCTTCAGTTATTTACATTTAAAAATGTGTAAATCAGTCTCTTTTACCGCTTACCCAGAGATGATGCCTTGTTTAAAGGGACCATGTCTGTAACATGCACACTAATTACGTTCACAAACATTACACACCAAACATTATTGAATATTTACTAAACAAAAGCAAGATTGTTTGATGGAATTCAATCACGGTACAAAAAAAAGTACCGCTTCGAGAGTTTAAACTCGCAGCCCAAACTAAAATTACACTCGCAGGTAATAGTAGTCAGCGTGCAATAGTCGACAGCGCTCCCAGCTGAACTAAGCGGGCCATATATATTACGCACTACATACTATATAGAAAACCTAATGCGCTAATGGGTGTCATGTGATCAGCACAGGGATCGATCATCCCAGGAGTGAGTTTTAATGAGACAAAATGTCCCATTTGCTTGATTTTAATGAGACACGCACCATTTTCATGAAACATTTCAGATGCGAAGCCGAATGACCAGTGGTTGTTCGTCGACCGCACGTAGAGCTGGAAATTTTTTGTAATTTAGATCTGATTTCCTGCCTTCTGGCTCATGCCCAGTAGTGAAAGTAGAAGTTGTTAAAGCATCCGAAATAAAGTGTGTCTGAATTTACGTCAACTTTTTACGCTAACATAGTTTTATAATTGCTTGCACCACTCCAGTACATAGTTAATCGCGTCAAATCATTATAGATCGGGGAATAATGGTCAGATATGACTAGAAGTTGATGAATTATTATAAAAATGGCCATGTTTATTCAAAAAAATTTGACACCCGCGCATTGGCGAAGCAAAAGCAAACCGGAAGTTTACCGACATAATCTCGTTTTGAATTTTTTCATGTGATTTTCGAATAATTTCATATTTTCTCATTTTGTATATTTTAATCGCGAAAAAATGGATCTGAACAAATTTACCTGAGATTTTAAATGAAATGGTAAATAACTATATTTTCATTACAAACCTAAATGGTGAAAATGGAATGCAACAATTTGTCCCATTTGTCTTTTTTTCATGCGATTTTTGAGGATTTTAATGCGAGAATATCGCGGAATCGCGGCCTAGAGTGATCCCTGCAGCAGAAGATATAAATAATGTGTTTACAAATAAATATAAATAATGTGTTTACAAATAATAAATAAAACTTCTTTTTTTATCAAACTCACATAATAAATTATGTATTACTACAGACTTCTTTGGGTTTTCATGTACATACATTTCACTGAATAAAAATCAGACAGTTATTTGGTTATGCTCAATATCTGCTTACTTACGGACAGTGTCCCTTTAACATATTAAAATATTTAGATCACTTTCCTTTTTCATGCACAGCGACCTTGATCGTCATGTTAAAAGATGTAGATCACTTTCCTTTTTCTGCACAGAGACCTTGATTGTCATGTTAAAAGATGTAGATCACTTTCCTTTTTCTGCACAGAGACCTTGATTGTCAAGTTATAGATCAAACTTCAGAACTTAAGATTGAAACAACAAAATCAAGAGTCTTCTGTTTTACAATGTGCATTTTTGCCTTGGGAGGCCGAGACTTGGAGTAATTATATTTTGTAATAATGGTCTGATATTGTGTATTTTCAGACTCTGGAGGGATCCATGTTGAGTGGAGAGATGCTCGTTTGTGGCGGTATGAACTGGGATCTGGTTGGTCGACATACTGTACCTAAAGGAAGTAAGTCAACCATGGCAATCACATTTAACATCTATTTATTTGCTAAATACAAGTAAATTTTGCAAGAAGTAAAAGAAACCCACTCAAGCTAAGTCCACATATTTTCACTAAACATATTTAAGAAATTTCTGAAATATGTGCACTGTAACTGTATTGTTAACATTATTACGTTGTTGCATCTGAGTTGATCAAACATGACAAACAATTACCTCAGCATTGGGTCATCACGCAAACAGTGACCTGATTATTGTCTTGATTTAGGTAGAAAATTGATTGGTTGGTACCCGAATATACGTTTGGAATTCGGAAAAGTGGGGGACCGGCTAACCGGATTTTCCTGTATATATAAGAAGGGGGAAAAATGGCGGACACAAATCGTTTGGATTAGAGGGAGATCCGGATTAGCGAGAGTAGCGATGCCACATGGCAACTTGACCACAGCAGCATTCCAAATGTTTTGTTTTGTAAATATTTACTTCTCATGGAGTTTTATAAGCCAGTTAAACAATACAACATATCACATATGATATAGAGTACTGTAGAGCTGGTATTAATTCTGGTTAATAATTGTAACATTCTTTTTAGAATTATTAATTTTAATAAACATGTTGATTCGTGGCTGTTGATTAAGTTTTAAGTGTGAGGTCTACAGTTCAAAAATACTAATTTTATTTCCTGTTTACTGTTACTGGTAATTATATCTGTTAAACATCAGTCAACGATAAAACATTATAAACCATGAACAATCAGTGCTCACGCTACCATACGCCATGGTCGCCATTTGCGATTATTTTATAATACTGTCGATTATTTTAAAGAAATGTCGACAAGAAATGGCGATTATTTTATTTTATTTATTTTTTATGTATTTTTAAATAAATTTTTCGTATAATGGTCTGTTTGACACCCCAAGTAATAAATGACCGCAATAAACATTACATAATCCGTTCACGCCTCCTGTGATGTCGCCACGCGCTTATCAATTATCGCTTGTAAAAGTTGTTAATTCCCTTACCGTAATTGGCACTTCGTTGTCGGATAATCTGCATTGTTGATACACGCAAACATCATGTGATTAATGGACCGAATAGCCAATCAGATATGCTGTTATTTGTTATCTTTCGGGCGATTGACCAATCAGACAATCCGTTACGCATCCAACAGAAGGTACAGTTTCCTGTTTGTTTTTCTGTACACAAACTACGAAGAGATGAAATTAATTTGTGCACGCACTATTATGAACATAGTCGCTACTTTCGTCTGCATTAATAGCTATCCCATCATGATCCCGATAGGTAGCAAACTCCCATGTGTATTGTGAACTGTGAAAACACTTGCAATAAAGTAATTAAAACATTGAAACAATAAGAAGTTTGAAATTGTGCCTGGCTTCGTGTCGGCAGTTTCAATTTGTCACAACTTTGAGATCGACTATTAATGACATAAAACTACATTATCCTACTATTAGGGTTGGGTTTTCTTTCCCCTTTGATAAGAAAGACCATTTTTGGCATTCAAAACACTTTAATGCATGCAAAAAGCTCGTAATTGATGCTATTTCGATATGTTTGAAATTTTCGGGCCGTAAAAGTGCAGTGTCATAGTACTTCGGATGGTACAAAATTTCGGATTTTTTTTTTTTTACATAATCGAATGAGAAAAACTGTCCTTTACAAATACATGTTGTTGGAAAGAAAAACGATATATAGATGACAGATACATAAAGTATATTTCTATTCATTATTTAATCCATCATTCTTTGTTTTATCAATGTGTAAGGAGTTCCTGGAATCCTACTTTTAAATGAATTCTAGTCTAGGCTCCTACTTCTTTCACTTGGAGAAAGTGGTGACAAAAAGAAAAATATAGTCAGAGGAGGCCCTGATAGTCTAATAAAACCTGATTGAAAATTTGGCTCTTACGACTGACCAAATTTTCTTACGCATTAAAGCTGGCTATTATTTTCTTAACGAAAAAATGTGTGGCTATTAATTTAAAATGGCCAGTGTGAGCACTGACAATACAATCAATAAAATGAAAACAAATATGTCACACATTGTACCACTTAGTATTATTGATGGGATAATTGATGTGCCTCTGTGGCACTATAAACAGGCCTCCGATAGCATAAGTAATCAGAATTAACAGATTAACGCTGAAATCTAAGTATTAGGGAAAACCCAATGAAATCAACAAAAATCAATGATAAACACTAAAAAAAAGTATTATTTGTAAGAAAATATGATTATTTACATTTTGCTTGGACACAAATTCATGAACACGCTAATAAACCAGACCCAGTGGTTTGCGAACTTAAGATTACGCGGAAATAATGTGATCTATAGTATATTAACTGGACATACCTAATTATATATGTTATCTGTAAGATGTTTTAAAGAGATGTGCAAGCAGCCTTGGTTGCTCAGTGGGTATGTCTTTGTGTCTTTAGAGCTTCAGACCTCTGAATCACGCAGGTTCGCTCCCTGGCGGAGGCATCTCTGACGAGAAACTTTATCCTTCATCTCATTTCTTGCTGTCCCAATATAACCTAATATAACATATAATGTGTTAACAGGACATACAAAAAATCCATATCATTCGTTCATTCTTCAGAAATATGCAAAAGGCAATGGAATCCTTTAGTACTATTATACTATAGCAATAATCCAAATGACCCAATACTTATTATATAAAATTAATAATGCATATTTTTTTAAAGCTATCCATATCCATCTTTATTAAGAAAGAAAAAAATGAGTTCTGCTAGTGATTTAATTTTGCATCCAAGTATTGACAGTCTGTCATGTTTTCATGATTGCTTTTTCAGTGAAGAGCAAGGGAGGACCTAATCTATGGCGCCCCCACCGTATAGCAGGATTGACTGGGGTGAAGATTCGCACCATCGTATCGGGTTGCTGCAGTGTACACAGTGTGGCTATCAGTGCTGAGGGAAATGCCTACACGTTTGGTATGTTCAGATAGGGTACCGGGCACATTGACTGTGGCCGAGTTGTTAGAGCCTTTGACTTGAAATCACTTGCCCCTAACCACTGTGGGTTCAAATTCCCACATGGGCCTAGGAATCTTAATGGGAGGAGGCTATCCCAGGTGCCAGCCTGTGCATGAAAATTGCCCGGAGTGGCACCCGAGGTCTTCCTCCACCAATGGAAGCTGAAAAGTCACCGTATGACCTTTGCTGTTGGCAGACTATAAAATCCAATTCAATTCTCATTGAAAATCATAATTCTCTAAAGGGATGCATTAAGGAACACTAGAATGCTCCCAAAGGGACACATTTGGGGACTCGAGGAAACATGCTATAAGTATGACGATTGATATATTTCATGCTGAAAGACGGCAGCTATCCACATTCTGGCTGTCTGTCTTGGATAGCCTGAGAATAGGCGTACAGTCATGGATGGTCATTAAACATGTTTTTGGACATTAAATTATCAGTGATTTTATGAATATGTTCTCTGATATTTACTGTGAGATAGACCCTGTATAACCTCTTTAATCGCATAACTTCTGGTCTGGGAGTTAAAAAAGTCATGCTATATTTATCATACACGTATGTATTACACTAGTGTTATAAATATGCAAATTTATGAAGACCCAATCCAGTGTACGAGAGGTGTTCAACTTATAATTGAACACTTTTGTTTAAGATGTTATTTTTCAGCGGAAGTGATTATCATAAAAAATGCTTGATTTAATGATGTGAAACTGTTATTTAGAATGTATGCATTTAAAAATAATCTCAATTTTCACGTGCTTAGTTTTAAATTACATCGTGAATTAGGTGTACACTATTTTCAAATTATAAACCTATATGTTTCTGTTGCCGTGGAGTCTTACCTTAAACCAAATAATTCCACTAAATGCATATCATAATTGTTTAAAACTGTGTTTATAATTTAAATTTACAGCAATATTAAGAAATTGACGGATAATAGGACAGTTTGCTCGCATTTTACTGATTATTTTATAAATTAACCAAAATAACTATTTGAATCATATTTTGTGATATAAAAAAATGAACAGTTATTGTTGGTGTATATCATATACCTTATAAAGATATCTTTGGTAAAAATTATATTATTTTTGTGATATAAAAAAATTAACAAATTATGCCGTGGTGTGTCGTCCGTCTGTCCGTCCGTAAACTTTTTTTTGTAGCGACTACTCTGAAACTACTGAATGGATTTTCATGAAACTTAACAGAAATGTTGCCCATGAAGTCTAGTTGATCCAAGCAAAAAATTCATGTTGATGTGAAATCAAAGATGGCCACCAAATCTAAAAATAGATTTATAAAATACAAGTTTGTAGCGACTACTTCTTGAAAACTATAAGTGATATTGATATGGGACTTTTTCTAAAATGATTAGCATGACATGATGTTGGTCCTTGTCGAAAATCGTTTTGATTCGACGTTAAACATGGCTGCCATCTTTGTTTACATAGAGTTATTTAGTAAAAACTTGTAGCGACTACTCCTCTGAAACTACCCGACGGATTTCCATGAAACTTCACAGGAATGTTACTCTTGATGTCTGAATGATTCTAGCAACATTTCAGGTTGGTCGGAAATTCAAGATGGCTGTCACAGCTAAAAATAGATTTTCAAAAAAACAAGTTTGTAGCGAGTACTTCTTAAAAACTATAAGTGATATTGATATGGGACTTTTTCTAAAATGATCTTTATGGAATGATGTTGATCCTTTTCGAAAATTACTTTGATGTGACTTTAAACATGGCCGCCAGCAGCCATCTTTGTTTACATAGAGTTATGTAATGAAAACTTGTATTGACTACTCGACTGAAACTACTTGACGAATTTTAATGAAACTTCACAGGAATGTTGCTCTTGATGTCTAATTGATCCTAGCAAAATTTCAGGTCGGCCGGAAATTCAAGATGGCCGCCATGGCTAAAAATAGATTTTCAAAATACAAGTTTGTAGCGACTACTTCTTGAAAACTGTTTTAAAAAGTGATATTGATGTGGGACTATTTCTAAAATGATCAGTATGACATGATGTTGATCCTTGTCAAAAATTATTTTGATTTGACGTTAAACATGGCCACCAGCGGCCATCTTTGTTAACATAGAGTTATATAATGAAAACTTGTAGCGACTACTCCTCTGAAACTACTCAACGGATTTTCATGAAACTTCACTGGAATGCTGATCTAGCTATCAAAAACCTATCAGTAGAGCTTCAAGGTCATTGACCTCTTGTTTTTTATAGCGGAGGAAACCACAAAAATGCCTGCAGTTGATGTTTTGAACTAGAAGCTTTCGTAAATTAAATTGTTTTCATAGTTGAATTTCATGTTAAGTTTTGCTGAAATCTTGAAAAACACTTTTTTTTATGTTCAGACATGGACATATCGGAATACCTTAAACGACATTTTAAAAGCATTTGTCTTGAAATTTGTATTGCAGTTATCTTTATAATTAAAGGTTTTTGCTTCAAAATGTCATTCTCTACCCTTTTTCAAAAATACGGATGCAACAACATTAGGAAGCACATAATAGTGCATGTCATAATGTTTCATATTGAAGGAATCATTAGACTTGACATTAAAATCAACATATTCGGCAAGAGCCGATTCACAGCAAATGGGTGTCTGTGGGACAATTTATTTTTTTACAGATAATGCTGAAAAGGGTACATTTATATCGTCTTTCTTCTAGAAATGTATACAAAACATAACAATATTGAGAAAGTAAGAGTTGGGAACTGTTAAGTTATTTTACTCCACCCACTCCATCAAGTATTGGCCGCGATTTTCAAAAACAGCCGTGCAAAAGACAGCTGTGAAATTTTTTGAAAAATTGAACTCAAAACAAGTAGTTTTGAGCGACTTAGAAACGTGTTTAGAACCTATTCTAATTCTCCAGTCATTCTTCTTCTCTTTGATTTATTGAATATTGACGGGTTGGTCTACCTTTTACCCTAACCCCACTTCTGCTTCACTTTTTATTGCATTTTTTGCATTTTTAGCTTTTTCATTTTTCCGACACCCAACTCTGAAATATACGCACGAGCATATAGGAGTAGGCCCAGGTATGCCCTGGCTACATTTCATTTTAATGTGCCATACCTGCAAAATGTTAACATAACCTTTAACCTCACCAAGAAGACAGACACTGTCCAATCTTGGCGACTCTCAGGACCTTCAGTCCTTTGATTTGTTTTTCAGGGAGAAATGAAAAGGGACAGTTAGGCCAAGGACATCTGGACAGAGTAGATAAGCCCGCCTTGGTAGAGTGTCTCAGCCAGTACAACATAGTGGATGCCGCATGTGGCAGAAATCATACATTGTTCCTCACTGGTAAGTAGGCCATATCTTACAATTCTTTTATCATGCAGATATGCACTTTTCTGCCTAATAAAGGGGTGACCTATTAAATTTTGCTTTAATTAGGCACCGACCAATAAAGCAAATCAATGCGGAATCCCTCGGCGTTTATTGTACGTAACGTTATCTGACGTCATTCACGTAACGTTGCCTGACGTCATAAAACAAACAAAAAACAACAACATAGCGTCGTCCTCGATAAGCGTACCATTCTGAGAAATAGGTAGTAATAGTAATTCATACAGAAAATATGGATAATCTACATGATAAATAGAATATTATGTCAGTGCCTTTTACTATCAAGTTTATTAGGCTCGGCACGAAAACTAATAAAATATCTTATAATTTGAAACCTGCTTGCACAGGGTTCGACACTAACTTTTATTAGTAGGAAGCCTGCAGGACTTTTTGAAAACTGGTGGTCCTTCTTACCGATAGTGGTCCTTCTCATGTACAAGTATACTTAACGAAACATTACAATAATTATTATTATCTATGATTTATTTGCCTTATAATTGTTTTGTAGTGCTGCTAGATCCTTAGGATAGTGTGTTATTCGGCTTTGAATTTTTTCAGCTTTGTCTTTTGTAATTTTGGTGGCAGAGATTTTTTCGAGAATTTTCCACATTTTTAAAGGAAGCGAAAACCTGTTACACAAAGTCAATCATGCAAATGCTTGAAGCTGCTATAAAAATTATGTATATTCCTACTAGATCTACATGAGATGGATATATATCATGTCAGTGCCCCAAGAAAATAGAAATTCGGGTCTAGCCCAGATTTTTAGCTCTACTGATCAAAGATGAGCAGAACTTTACATTAATTATAATATGCATTGACATTTTCCCTGATAAGTGATAATTGAAGCAATTACAGTATACAGCAACCACATTACTGCAGCTGGGTAATTTGATATTCCAGTAAAAGTTTATCACATGTATGGAATCTGTATTATAAATTCTTGTAAATTCTTGTAAAGGTACACATGACAATCTGAATGTTTTAAAATCACAACGTCCCACTAGTTTTTCTGCATAACCTGCTTTTGTTCAATCATTAATATTAATTACACTAAAATAAATATGAAGTAAATTAATTTACATATAATTAACTGTTGATAATAATGCACCAATAATATATTTTCAACTTATGGTAAAATCAGTGAGAAACATTGAAAACTAAATTTATTTATATGCAAGTAGGTTTAAAGTGATACTGGATATATAAATCGAAACAATAATTGCAAAGCTTGATAACACTTCAAGATTGCCATATGTCCCTTTAAGATAATGAATGAATGATGTATACAATTTACCATTACCTTTGTAACAACATACTACCATGTTCTAAAACCAGCAACAGAATTACATTAATTTTAATATGAGCTGACATTTCTTGATAAAACATGATACATGCAGATTAATTAACATGTCAGTTCCTGAAACAATACAAGTTGGCAAATTGCTGCAATTTTACATCAAGTTCACCTCCAATGTGTAGTTCCTGAAACTTTTTTTTGTAGCGACTACTCTGAAACTACTGAATGGATTTTCATGAAACTTTACAGAAATGTTGCCCATGAAGTCTAGTTGATCCTAGCAAAAATTCATGTTGATGTGAAATCCAAGATGGCCGCCAGATCTAAAAATAGATTTAAAAAAAACAAGTTTGTAGCGACTACTTCTTGAAAACTAAAAGTGATATTGATATGGGACTTTTTCTAAAATGATCAGCATGACATGACGTTGGTCCTTGTCAAAAATTGTTTTGATTCAACGTTAAACATGGCTGCCAGTGGCCATCTTTGTTTACATAGAGTTATATAATGAAAACTTCTAGCGACTACTCCTCTGAAACTACTTGACGGATTTTCATGAAACTTCACAGGAATGTTGCTCTTGATGTCTAATTGATCCTAGCAAAATTTTAGGTTGGCCGGAAATTCAAGATGGCCACCACGGCTAAAAATAATTTTTCAAAAAACAAGTCTGTAGCGACTTTTTCCTGAAATCAAAATCAATCAGTAGAGCTTCAAGGTCATTGACCTCTTGTTTTGGTAGGATTGCAAATTGATTAAAAATCCGGTCTATGGAATGGTAATGCCTGTCCATCCAACAATATTTGCATTTAAAACCATTGATGGAAAAATAAGAATGCTACCCTACAGAATGCTGACAGCAGTGCTTGACCTCATTAACAATTACTATAAACCCTCGATTTTGTCAAGATGATCGCTTGAAACATGTATGTTGGACACGTCACTTTAGGCAAGACATCATGTTGCGCGCAACTCTTGTGTTAAAACTGCATTGATAGCAAACTGTTATTAGGTCATGAGCATGTGAAAGATGTGGTGCGTGAGAGGGACGATACGGAGCAGGATATGGATTTTAAGAAACTAAACAAACAGCAAAATCCATATCGTGCGCACAGAGCTTAATATAAGAACGGATTTTTTTTCAGCGAATCAGAGCCAATATCCAGTGGGTAGAAAGTTTGTGATAAATTGAATTATGTCCAGATTATTTAAGGTATAATGGTAAAATATTAAATTCTATCTTGGTTATTCCAGACTATATCTGTAAAATATTGAATTTTGACAAGATTTTTCAAACATTAATTTATTTTAGATGTAAAACTGAATTCTGTGTGTATTTAATATTTAAAAAATATAATCAAAACATTGAAAACTGTTCGTACAAGTTTAAAAAACACTAATATTGGATGTTAAACAAACTGCCTTGTTAATAAATTGACACTTTCAGTGTTCAATCTAGGCTGCGCCATTGCGCCATTGACCCCTTTGCGATCGAAATGGTGCAATTTCTTGTAGGGAATGGGCGCACTCGATCGGCGATGGTCATTTCGTTAATTTCGGTCATTTTCTCCCATTCTGCTATTTAGGCACCTGCTGATTGTGTTGCGATCGATAAACTTAAAAACTTAACTGTATACTATTTTTACATAGTAAATACAGCGAACCCATCTGTTGCTATGGCTTTACTTTAGCCGTGTCAGCATCAATGATGAAGCGGATTTCAGATTTTTTCTTGCCGAAAACGGTGAAAAAAAAGGAAGTCAAAAGATAGACCTTGTGATGCTACTGTCTCAGTTGAGTCAGGTGATAGCCCTACTGTCTCTTCCGGTCCCTCAACCAGTCAAAAGACCGAACATTTAAAGAAACGTGACTTCCAAAAGAAATGGTTATCCGATGATCGTTACAAAACGTGGCTTGTTTATGATGATGAAACATCTAGTATGAAGTGCTTGGCCCCCATTTTTAGCTCTACTGATCAGAGATCAGCAGAGCTTATGCCGTGGTGCGGTGTCCGTCGTCCGTCCGTCTGTCCGTCCGTCCGTTAACTTTTTTTTGTAGCGACTACTCCTCTGAAACTACTGAATGGATTTTCATGAAACTTTACAGAAATGTTGCCCATGAAGTCTAGTTGATCCTAGCAAAAATTCATGTAGATGTGAAATCCAAGATGGCCGCCAAATCTAAAAATCGGTTTTTAGCTCTACTGATCAGAGATCAGCAGAGCTTATGCCGTGGTGCGGAGTCCGTCGTCCGTCTGTCCGTCTGTCTGTCTGTCCGTCTGTCCGTCTGTCCGTAAACTTTTATTTGTAGCGACTTCACAGCTGAAACTACTGGATGGATATTCATGAAACTTTACAGAAATGTTGCCCATAAAGTCTAGTTGATCCTAGCAAAAATTCATGTTGATGTGAAATCCAAGATGGCCGCCAAAGCTAAAAATAGAGTTTTAAAATACAAGTTTGTAGCGACTTCTTCTTGAAAACTATAAGTGATATTGATATGGGACTTTTTCTAAAATGATCAGCATGACATGATGTTGATCCTAGTCAAAAATCGTTTTGATTCAACGTTAAACATGGCTGCCAGCGGCCATCTTTGTTTACATAGAGTTATATAGTAAAAACTTGTAGCGACTTCACAGCTGAAACTACTGGATGGATATTCATGAAACTTTACAGAAATGTTGCCCATAAAGTCTAGTTGATCCTAGCAAAAATTCATGTTGATGTGAAATCCAAGATGGCCGCCAAAGCTAAAAATAGAGTTTTAAAATACAAGTTTGTAGCGACTTCTTCTTGAAAACTATAAGTGATATTGATATGGGACTTTTTCTAAAATGATCAGCATGACATGATGTTGATCCTAGTCAAAAATCGTTTTGATTCAACGTTAAACATGGCTGCCAGCGGCCATCTTTGTTTACATAGAGTTATATAGTAAAAAATTGTAGCGACTTCACAGCTGAAACTACTGGATGGATATTCATGAAACTTTACAGAAATGTTGCCCATAAAGTCTAGTTGATCCTAGCAAAAATTCATGTTGATGTGAAATCCAAGATGGCCGCCAAAGCTAAAAATAGAGTTTTAAAATACAAGTTTGTAGCGACTTCTTCTTGAAAACTATAAGTGATATTGATATGGGACTTTTTCTAAAATGATCAGCATGACATGATGTTGATCCTAGTCAAAAATCGTTTTGATTCAACGTTAAACATGGCTGCCAGCGGCCATCTTTGTTTACATAGAGTTATATAGTAAAAACTTGTAGCGACTACTTCTCTGAAACTACTTGGCGGATTGTCATGAAACTTTACAGGAATGTTGCTCTTGATGTCTGATTGATCCTAGAAAAATTTCAGGTCGGCCGGAAATTCAAGATGGCCGTCACAGCTAAAAATAGATTTTTAAAAAATAAGTTTGTAGCGACTACTTCTTGAAAACTATAAGTGATATTGATATGGGACTTTTTCTAAAATGATCAGCATTACATGATGTTGATCCTAGTCAAAAATCGTTTTGATTCAACGTTAAACATGGCTGCCAGCGGCCATCTTTGTTTACATAGAGTTATATAGTAAAAACTTGTAGCGACTACTCCTCTGAAACTACTTGGCGGATTGTCATGAAACTTTACAGGAATGTTGCTATTGATGTCTAATTCATCCTATCAAAATTTCAGGTCGGCCGGAAATTCAAGATGGCCGTCACAGCTAAAAATAGATTTTTAAAAAATAAGTTTGTAGCGACTACTTCTTGAAAACTATAAGTGATATTGATATGGGACTTTTTCTAAAATGATCAGCATGACATGATGTAGATCCTTGTGGAAAATTATTTTGATTCGACGTTAAACATGGCTGCCAGTGGCCATCTTTGGTTACATAGAGTTATGTAGTAAAAACTTGTAGCGACTACTCCTCTGAAACTACTTGACGGATGTTCATGAAACTTCACAGGAATGTTGCTCTTGATGTCTAGTTGATCCTAGAAAAATTTCAGGTCGGCCGGAAATTCAAGATGGCCGCCACAGCTAAAAATAGATTTAAAATAAATAAGTTTGTAGCGACTACTTCTTCAAAACAATAAGAGATATTGATATGGGACTTTTTCTAAAATGATCAGTATGATATGATGTTGGTCCTTGTCGAAAATCGTTTTGATTTGACCTTAAACATGGCTGCTTTGTTTACATAGAGTTATATAATGAAAACTTGTAGCGACTACTTCTTTGAAACTACCTGACGGATTTTCATGAAACTTCACAGGAATGTTGCTCTTAATGTCTTATTGATCTTAGCAAAATTTCAGGTCGGCCGGAAATTCAAGATGGCCGCAACGGTTAAAAATAGATTTTCAAAAAACAAGTCTGTAGCGACTACTTCCTGAAATCAAAATCAATCAGTAGAGCTTCAAGGTCATTGACCTCTTGTTAAAAAACAAGTTTGTAGCGACTACTTCTTGAAAACTTTAAGGGATATTGCTATGGGACTTTTTCTAAAATGATCAGCATGACATGATGTTGGTCCTTGTCGAAAATCATTTTGATTCGACGTTAAACATCGCTGCCAGCGGCCATCTTTGTTTACATAGAGTTATATAATGAAAACTTGTAGCGACTACTCCTCTGAAACTACTTGACGGATTTTCATGAAACTTCACAGGAATGTTGCTCTTGATGTCTAATTGACCCTAGCAAAATTTCAGGTCGGCCGGAAATTCAAGATGGCCGCCACGGCTAAAAATAGATTTTTAAAAAATAAGTTTGTAATGACTACTTCTTGAAAACTATAAGAGATATTGACATGGGACTTTTTCTAAAATGATCAACATGACATGATGTTGGTCCTTGTCGAAAATCGTTTTGATTCGACGTTAAACATGGCTACCAGCGGCCATCTTTGTTTACATAGAGTTATATAATGAAAACTTGTAGCGACTACTCCTCTGAAACTACTTGACGGATTTTCATGAAACTTCACAGGAATGTTGCTCTTGATGTCTAATTGATCCTAGCAAAATTTCAGGTCGGCCGGAAGTTCAAGATGGCCGCCACGGCTAAAAATAGATTTTTAAAAAATAAGTTTGTAGCGACTACTTCTTGAAAACTATAAGAGATATTGATATGGGACTTTTTCTAAATTTATCAGCATGACATGATGGTTATCCGAGTCGAACATTATTTTTATTCGACGTTAAACATGGCTGCCAGTGGCCATCTTTGTTTACATAGAGTTATATAATGAAAACTTGTAGCAACTACTCCTCTGAAAATACTTGACGGATTTTCATGAAACTTCACACGAATGTTGCTCTTGATGTCTAATTGATCCTTGCAAAATTTCAGGTCGGCCGAAAATTCAAGATGGCCGCCATGGCTAAAAATAGATTTTCAAAAGACAAGTTGTAGCAACTACTTCTTGAAAACTATAAGTGATATTGATATGGGACTTTTTCTAAAATGATCAGCATGACATGATGGTTATTCAAGTCGAACATTATTTTGATTCGACGTTAAACATGGCTGCCAGTGGCCATGTTTGTTTACATAGAGTTATATAATGATAACTTGTAGCGACTACTCTTTGAAACTACTTGACGGATTTTCATGAAACTTCACACGAATGTTGCTCTTGATGTCTAATTGATCTTAGCAAAATTTCAGGTCGGCCGGAAATTCAAGATGGCCGCCATGGCTAAAAATAGATTTTTAAAAAATAAGTTTGTAGCGACTACTTCTTGAAAACTATAAGAGATATTGATATGGGACTTTTTCTAAAATAATCAGCATGACATGATGGTTATCCGAGTCGAACATTATTTTGATTCAATGTTAAACATGGCTGTCAGTGGCCATCTTTGTTTACATAGAGTTATATAATGAAAACTTGTAGCGACTGCTCCTCTGAAACTACTTGACGGATTTTCATGAAACTTCACAGGAATGTTGCTCTTGATGTCTAATTGATCCTGGCAAAATTTCAGGTCGGCCGGAAATTCAAGATGGCCACCACAGCTAAAAATAGATTTTCAAAAAAACAGTTTGTAGCGACTACTTCCTGAAATCAAAATCAATCAGTAGAGCTTCAAGGTCATTGACCTCTTGTTTTACAATGGCCTCCAAATGCAAAGTTAATGGGCCCAAATGGCCCCCTGTTTGGCAAAGCTAGATTGAACACTGCACTTTCAGTTTGTATTTACAAACTTATATCAAGGAAAGTTTAGACAAGTCGAAAAATACCATTATTGGACATATTTAATACATAAAATGTGTTGAAATTGTTTATAGAAAAACAAACTCCTTATTTTCTTTGTAGACAAAGGCGTAGTCTATGGTTGCGGGGACAACAAGTTGGGTCAGCTGGGAATAGGCAATCAGACACAGTTTGTGAGCAGTCCCCAGAGGATTAACTACAAGGGCCCTCCAATCAGGAAGATGGGGTGTGGTGCAGACTTCAGCATGATAGCAGATATACGTGGAAATCTCTACTCCTTTGGGTGTCCGGAGTATGGTCAGCTTGGTAAGAGAGACGAAGAATTTCTCCATGTATTTAAGCTATACTGGTCAAAAGCCAGACAGGATTTCATCCTTCATCATTCTGTTAGCTTCTTACAAAATCATCATCTACTCTGATACTACTTCGACCACAATTTCCTTGGGTGATGGCTTTCTAATTTATGATTGGTGTTGCTGCACATCATCGTATATTGAAACTTGAGAAAAAAATATTATTTTAAATGGCCACTTGTCCAGTTGTTAAATTCACATGCATGAAATATTCAAGATAGCCGCTATGGCAGCATAAATTTAAATTAGAAATGTTAAGCATATCCCCAAAAAACGAAGTTTAGTTGGGTATACTGGATTCAGTCTGTCCATCAGTTTGTTGACACAACCCTGCACAATATCTGTTCAGTTCATGGACTGTGTGGAGGACTCTGTCAGGTCAATGGTCGAAGTCACCCTGGCGCAATCATGGAAAACCTTATCCCTAGGATAACTCTTTAACTGACTGTCTTCGGTAAGAGGGAACAGCTATTGATTTTTCGGCCAGTAGGTCAAAGGTCACCATGACCAAATCATGGAAGACCTTGTCCACAGGACAACTCTTCTGCTTTTGTAATTCATGAAGCTTCACACGTGGACTGTCCTTGTTAAGAGGAGGACCTCTGGGTAAAAATTATCACGAAAACCTTGTCTGTACAATAACACTTCAACCTTGTAGCCACACTCTGACATGAAACTTCACACAAAACTACCTTCCGGCCTCTATCCATTTATTAAATTCTGGGTCGAAAAACAGCAATCAAACTGTATATTTAGATTGGCCTCATAAAACGTCACAGATTGACTGTTCTTATGGGAGGAGGTCTCATTGTGGAATGATTGCCATCAATCCTGCGATGTATACCAGTGAAGTTAGTGGCAGAGTATATTATTCAGCTATGTAGGACAATCCTTTTACCCATGTCTGTCCGTCCCATAAAATGTGTGTGTCTAACACCTTGCATGGATGCTGCCTTATGATACCAAGATGTACATAAAATTATCATTCTGTGTAAAAATCAAACCTGTATTACCCATTTTCCAAATTTTACATTAAACTATCTTTTTATGCATCCAGCTCATCACATTTGTGCAGTATTTGTCTTCTTTGTTCCGTGGCTGAGTGTAAGAGTCTCTGACTTGCCCTTCACCGCTGTGGGTTCGATCCTTAATGGGCCTAGGAATCTTTGTGAGGATGTTATCCCACCTTGGGTCTTCCTCCACTGATGGAAGCCGGAAAAGTTGCCAGATGACCTTAGCTGTTGGTGCGACTATAAAATCCAATTCAGTTCAGTTCATTTGTCTCCTTTGTATTCCAGGTCACAATACAGACGGTAAATACTTCGTTAAAAGCAACAAACTGACCTTCAAGTGTGAAGTGTCTCCAAGAAAAGTAAATGTATGGATAGAGAAATCACGCGATGGCCGCATTACTCCAATTATAGATGTAGAAGTACGCGACATAGCTTGCGGTGTTAATCATACGGTATGTTGTCTGTACAGTGTTTTTTCCACAGAATTGGGAAGAGGTCCAGATCTGTCCATTTTGGGGGGAAAACGGGCTTGTTTCTCATTTTGGGAAATATGTAAGATTTCATAAATTAAGTAAATATGACAATACCGGTACTATGCTTTATTTATATTTTCATTCATTATTTAATAATATATTTAGGGCCTTCTCAGTCAGAATTGACTAAACAGACAAAAACATAATGGAAAATTTATGCTTTTTCTTCTGCCTTCTGATTGGGAAAGATTTCTGCCACAGTTACGGGGGAAAACAGTCAAATTTTCAATTGAGAAAAGGCCCATTACAAGTCTCTGTTACATAAGGTAAAAAAAAAAAAAAATTGTATAATAGACTACATAGCTGAAGATAGGTTTTCTATATATGATTAAAATTTGTTCTCAATTTGAAAAAAATATCTACATCCTAAAATGATCTCTGTAGGTACACAAATATGAATGCATTCATCCAGAGGTTTGATCTTTTATCTGACCTTATTTTCAGGCCATTATAGATGCCAAAAAGCGCGTATTCACATGGGGGTTTGGGGGTTACGGGCGCCTGGGTCATGCAGACAACAAGGATGAGATGGTACCCCGATTGTTGAAGTTCTTTGAAGGCCCAAACAAGGGGGCAACCCTCATAGCATCTGGGTCAACATTCACATTCGGTCTGAATGAATTTGGTGAGTTATAATTTTGTGTCTTTTTCATGACATTGTAATAAATATCATGGTTTTCGCAAAATGAAAAATTAATATCTTAAATGAATATGTATCACAACGAGAGTCATGACCACCAAGTCTGGGTGTCAGATATACATTATGAGCCAGTTTTAAGAAATTGTGCTCTTGTGGTACTGTTTTACAGAAGATTTCCTTTCAACATGTCTATCTCATAAGGGCTGTTCCAGAAAAAAATACACTGGATGGGGTGATGGCACTTTGAAATTAAGACTACCCCCTGTAGAAGCGATTTTACCCCAAAAGGACCTACCTATAGAAGCCATAAATAACTCGACGCTTCCTCCTATAGAAGCATTTCATTATAAAATCATTTTTTCAGATACTTTAATTACAGATCCCATTTGTTTTTTTATGCTTAAATTTCTTATTATTATGTTTGGCACGATTCTTTCGAAAGATTCCCCACATGGAATTCTTGAAAACACCAGGATTTTTTTTCTCAATAAACCCAAACCCACACCCACACACCTGGAAAGCGCTTCCTTACCACAAACAACCTCCACTTGGAAAAGCTAAAAAATCGCAATCCGGGGATTATTCTCTAAAACCCCGCATTCCCCCCTGCACCACAAGATTCCCACTGGAAGTCAGTTCTTACCCCCCACCCCACTCCCCTGGATTTCTTTTCTCAAAAACATCCTGCCCATCCCAGGATACTTTTTTTCATAAACACCGTAGACATGGTGAAAAATCCGTTTTGTCCTTCCTTAGATTGGGTTCGGAATTTGGAATAGTGCAAATTATGGCATCGTTCAATAATTAAATTATGAATTTCATAATCGCAAATTATGCGCGAGTCCGTCTTGTCTTGAAACGAATGGGATGCCTTATTTGCTTGATGGAATAATGATGGTCGCGGACATTTTTAAACATCAAATTACGTCCCTTTGTTTTTTGCAAAACACACCTTTTCTTCTTCAATTTCTCGAATTTTAGGGTCGGCAGTCAGAATAATGAAAAATAAAAAACACTGTCTCTGTGGCCAAATAGTATGCCGGACGGACCCTAGATTATTGGGCCTTTCCCGATTTTTCTCGGCAAAAAGTATGAAAATACTGGGGCAATCTTCGTACAGAAAGTGAGGCAACTCCTGTAAAAGGCAATTTCTTTTCGGAGACACTTTTGGCTGAATCTGGTTTCCGAAAATGTATTTATTAAATAAAGTTCCGAAATCAAATGAGCTTTTGCGTTTTTAATAAAATTATTTGGAAGTAGATTTTAATTTCAAGGAAAATAACTCCACAGAAGCATTTTTTATACAACCCCCTATAGAAGTGATTTATTTATTAATCCCACCTTAAATATGCAATTTTTGATCCGAGGTACCCCACTACATATTTTTTTTAAATTGCCGTCCCCGGTGGGGTATGTATGTTTTTCTGGAACAGCCCTTACAGGTGGTCTGCGTAAAGTCAACTTCTTGCAAAATTGAAGATGGCCTCCATGTCTAAAATTATAAAAGTTTGTCCTCGCTACTTCTCCAGAACTGCAAGAGAAATTGATATGAGACCAAAACCAAATTGATCAGCTTGACATATAGTTGGTCCAGAATGAAATTCAATTTGATCGAATGTCCAGTAGCTTCTAGCTTTGTCTTCAGAGAGAGCAGTCTCGGTAGATCAGTGAATAAGGCCTTAGCTTTATAGCTACAGACCTCTGCCGTGCGTCTGTTCTCTCACTGACTGAATCATGTCCAGGGCAGGAAAATTTGTTCCTAAGTTACTCGTCCTTCGTAATATTTGAATGGTCAAATTGATCAATTGTTGAAGAATTTATCTGAATTTCTTATCAATGAGCAAAGGTCATTCGAGCAGACGAGTGGAATTTTCGTGCCCTGATGTATGATGGAAAACTTCATCTCATCTCTTTCTGATATAACCTAATATAATGTGTAAACAGGATGTCATTTCATTTGTTTTAAAGACATGTAAAGGATATGAGACTTCTACCGCTCTTAAAGAAACTCCTGATGAGATCTTTATGAAACTTTATTATATAAACAGGAACAAGTTGGAATTAAAATAATAAATCCAAGATGGCCACCCAGGCTAAAAATAGGAGTCCAAGGTGATCAGCATGTAATTGGCGTCTCCGTGGCTGAGTGGTTAGCGACGGTATGTTGTAAACCTTCTCGCTTTCCACCACTGTGGGTTCAAATCCCACTGGGAGCTCGACTTGTTAGTGAGGAAATGTGGATTCTTACGGATGGCGGGAGGTGTACAGTACTGGTTTTACCTACAAACCTGACATGTGTTGAAAATGACGTAAAACACCATACAAACAAACAAATGTACCCAACCAAAATATTTTCTGCTCGACCAAACAAGATGCATTTCAAGCATCATTTCTCAAGTATAGCACAGTTTTCATGTGGAAACTCCTGTTTATTTTCACATGTTTCTATTGTTATATTCAAGGTGCAATGTACCTGTGGGGATTGACCAAACCTGTGGGCGAGGCCAACATGTATCCCAAACTAGTCCAGGACCTCAGCGGGTGGCGGGTGCGAAGTATCGGCTGCTGGTAAGTAACCTTCTTGTGTGAAATGGCCAACACGGATTGAACTCTTTGTTTGATGTTGTGCAAGGTTTTTAGATGTTTTGCTAAAATACTGTCTGACAGACTAGCATTTAGATTTTATTATTAAAATCAAAAAGACAATTTGAACATTCTCTGAAGACAACATTATACTAATGTCTGACAAGTATTTTATAAATTAACACGAATAAGTCAACTATAAACGAGAGTTTTTAGTTTGAATAACTTTGTTATCCAGTTACATGGTTCTTTGGTTTTAAAATAAAACAATAAAAAAAACGGTTGATCTTTTGTGTTTTCTTAAACGAGATATAATTTCAGGTGTTTCAAGACAAGAGTTAAATTATATTTCAGTAATGCAAGAAACAGTTGAACTGTTAATAACATTTCCTCTGACAATGTATTATTGTTTGGGGCGCTTGTTTCAGCCAAAGTTTTTTTGGGGTTTTAGACAAAATTCATCTAGTACCTAAATAAGTTGAACATTTTTTGTGGTAAATTAAAAGAAATAAAAATACCTTACTTTTCAAAATCAGTTGAGAAATAAAAATGTCATTGGTAAAAACTGTTCTAATGGAGCAAAATGCAAATTTCTGCTGAAAGAAAAATTTGATTTTTATCCAAAAAAGGTTTTAAATTGTTGCATATTCGTAAATTAAGACAACCGGAAGTTTTATAGTAAAATATGAAGGCTAACTGAAGTTATTTAAAGTTTTATAATTTTCTGCTGTCCCACCAACAAGGAATTTACATGGGAAAAGCCCCAACAAAAAATCATTTGGACTAAAATATTTATTTCTCATCCGAATTTCAAAACTAAGGTATTTTTATTAACCACTAAAAATACCAGTTCTTATGATACATATTGATGCACATTTTATTTAAATTGCTCAGGCTACTCCAAAAAAAGACCTTTGGCTGAAACAAGCGCCCCGAACAATAATTGTTTTGCAAGGTTTATTATATATGAGCTATAACCAAACATATTTTTCTCCTGCTCAAATACAAGACGTGCCACCAATATTGTTGCTTCTTGTCATCACTTGTTCTTCTTTTCGCTTCACTGTAATCTAGTCTCAAAAATATCACCTGGTAACCAATCACCCTGCTGTTAACTTAAAAGAAGTATTCAAAAATCTCTTGATTTTAAGATGGTAAACAATCATAAGGGAGAAGAGTTTTGGACTTCAGAAACAGGAAAAAAAGCGCACAGTTCTGGAGAATGTGGCTTTTTGTCGCCATTGTAAAAGGTTAATAAAATGGTCAACAAGTACGACTTGTACACACAACGAGTCTCTGTCTACTTTTACTTTCAGAAAACGGTCAGTAAATTCACGGCATTTTTCGAGAAAATAGGGAAAAGGCCTAGGTTTATTGATTTTGGGGAAAAGAAGCGAGAGATCATCAAAATTGGGGGAAAAAAGAGCATGATTTTTTTAAGAGAAAGCTTTTATTAAAATGTATGCTTTAGGTGTAATATCAATCGGGTATTGAATTAAGCATACAAACAAACTGGAAAGTCACTTCTCACTTCCTAAAAAAAATAATAATTTCAGATTGGGGAATTTTTTACCCAGAATTGGAAAAATAGAGTTTTTTGCAATTGGGAAGAGGCCGAATTTCGGCTCCACTTTAATAGGTTAATAAGCCCTGAAATTATTAAACATGATAGATCTACAGAAGCATTTCAAAATAATATATTGGGATACATATCGCAATATGAGTATATGTAACGCAGTATATTGCGATTCAAAAAATGCCCAGCTCCACTGCACATTCATAACATGGTGTGTATTTAGGTGTTTACCTCTCGATACTTTGCAGACGGTTGTAAAATTTAGTTTTGTTTCATAACAGTGGGCTAGTATGAATATTATTTGTAGTTTCCTGTTGTATGCTTAGGGCTATTCTATTAAAACATACAAGGGACCCCAGGAAGGCACTTTTGAAATTGAACACACACCCATAAATGCACAATTATGGAGAGAAACAAACCGGTTCACTCATAGATGTTTATTAAATTGCCTTCTTGGAGTCCCGGGTATGTTTTAATGGAATAGCCCTTACCTGATTTTGTTTTCCCTGCTTTATAATGCTGTGCTCGGATGATTTCAGCAACAAAAGTATAGTGGTGGCTGCAGATGAAAGTGTGGTCAGCTGGGGACCAAGTCCCACCTATGGTGAACTGGTAAGTTGTTATTATAGTTTAAGGTTATATTTTTGGAAGTCGTTTGTAGCTCCACTTATCAATCACATTGTCGTCAGGTATATGTAAATAAGTACATTCTTTTGTCTCCGTGCGCCCGACTTTCATTTATTTATATCTTCTTTACCTGAGGATTTTCACCAAGCTTCTCGAGTATGTTCCTTACATTTTCTAACGTGCAACATTTCGGGTTGCCGTGACATACTTTCAACGAAATATAGGTCATGTCGAGTCTCCGCTGTGACGCATCCCCCACAGTTAACGACATATAATGCAGCGCCTCCGTGGCCAGGATAGTAAAGACGCTGCGTCTAAAACTTTCTCGCCTCTCACGGCTGCAGGTTCGAATCCAACTAGGAGCTCGACTTGTCAAGTGAGAAATTTTTGATTCTTACAAATGGCGAGAGGAATACAGTACTGGTTCTATCCAGGAAAAATGGGGTGGTCTGCCTCTACCACAAACAAATAAATACTAAGTATATAAGGAACGAGTATCTCATGGTATTGACATTGGTGTTGGTCATATCAAAATCTGGATGACTTCACCATAGGGCTCGACATGCAGGCCATAGCCTTCTAGTTTATACACCCTTTTGAAAACGGTACATTATTAAAGGTATAAGAATGTCCCAGTGTCTAAATATCCGTTTGTACGTCAGTTCTTTCATCCACAAGGAGAAATACTTTTGCTTTTGGGTTTGGTAGGTCGAAAGTCAACATGACAGAGCTTTCCTTAATAGCTGGTAGTGTGATTTACCCTCCTACTCTGGTTAGCTGACCGACTACTTTTAGCAGTTCCCAATACAACAACAAAAGAAAAAACTATAAATTAACCGCCTACTTAGAAAACTCGCAACTCAAAAACAAATGGAAAGCCCTGCATGACCGCATATGGACACAAACATTCTGAGCATTATCTCCGAAAATATAGCACTCTAGCTTATCAAGATTCATAGGTACATTGCCCTTGGTGAGAGGAGGAACCCTGATGCTTTTAAGGTATGTGAAAGGTCAAGGTCACCATGACCTCATATGGACATAAACATTCCGAGCAATAACAATAACAATATAACACCTAAGCTCATTCAACTTTGTAGGTACATTTCCCCTGGTGAAAGTAGGAACCCTGTTGCTTTTGGGGTCAGTAGGTCATCAGTTCACTTGACCTGACAGTGACCCAATCTCAAAAACACTTCCCCACTGTGGCATGTAAACTATTAGACCTACACTTCTGAAAGTTTACAGAAATAAAAAACCATGGTAAAACAATGACTTGTTGATTTTGGTGTTGGTAGGTCAAGGTCACTCTGACCTTTGCCTTTCAGGTACTTATTTATGATATATATGCCCTACAATCTTGAAACTAAATACAAATAGTGCCCTTGGTTAAACAGCAACCATATCAATTGGGTTGTTGGTAGGTCAAGGTTAGACCTGAGACCTATATAATAATTTTCCTAAAAAAAAAAAAATCGTCTCTAAATGTATTGATGTCTGTTTGCAGGGATATGGAGAGAACAAACCAAAGTCCTCAACAACACCACAGGAAGTCAAGCCCCTAGAAGGCATCCATATTCACAATGTCGCTTGTGGTCATGGACATGCGATGTACATCGCAAGGAACGACTCTGAAGAAGACGATGCGAAAATCAGCAAGTTACCGATGTATACTCCCACCGACTAGCCGTCCTTCCACCTTCCATACCAGGGTACACGTAAATGATCAGGATGCAGTAAATGGAGGCAGCACCCCACCCACTTAACATTCATATTTCTGAATGGAGATTGTTTTAGTCTAGTACTTATTTCCAGTCACTTCATGCATTATTTAATAAACAAAATGCATAGCATACTTGCAGTGCCTTGTATAGCTGCAATTTATTAATGAATAAAATCAGGGTTCGTTGGGCAACTGCCATGTTTCTCAAAAGTAGCTGTTTGTTCTGCTTAAAAATTTCAAATGAAAAGGGACTTTATGTATATGTTTATTATTTACGAAGAAGCTTGAACATTTAGTTATTTTTCCACGCAGATCACTGAAACATTTTAACATGATGAGGTGTGAGTTGTATATTTTAATTTATATTTCGCTTCCATAAAATCATTCATTGAGGAATGGCCTGGCATGTTTGACGCCGTATAACCTTTCTTTTGTTGTTGCACCGAAAAATCCAATTAATTTCATCTAATAGTAGATTTAGTCAAAAGAGGTAACTTTATCATTAGGCAAATTACTGTGAAGGTAAGAGCTGTATGTTGTTACAGAACTTGATGTGTTCTATTGTAAAATAGTTTGTTTCCAAGTATGAACAAACTTGTGAAGAAATGATCTGATTTAAATCTTTAGAGTGTTTTTATAACCTCAGTTATACTAAGTTATAATCAAATTAAAAGAATGAAATTAGACTCGACAGTTTATTCGATTCAGCTACAGTTTCCCCCTAATATGGTTAAATTTGGAGCATAAAATCCTTTTAAAATAATTTGCGTTTTCATTTGAAATGAATCTAGTAACATTTCACTAGTGTTCTAAGTTTAAGCCTTATTTCTGAACATCATTCATTAAACTTCATTGTAGATTTTGTATTCAATTTTTAGCCGGATTGTGAAGCAAATCCAGGCTTATAGTTTGGCGATTTCCGTCTGTCTCTGTCTGTCTGTCCATCCGTCTATGATGTTTTGGTTTAATTTTTTGTTTTGCCTCATTTCTCAAAAAGCATTGTCGGAAAGCTTTGAAATTTGGCACACATGTTCATTATCATTACGCATATATGACAGCAACCATAACTCTCATTTATTTTACCTGAATTATCCCCACTTTTTACTAAGGTGCTTCACTTTTTTTGACACGGTCAAGTTGCTGTGGTGTCTTGGATTAGAATCTTGCACGTCATGTTGTGCTGATGAGAAATTCATATTTTGTAAATTGTTTTCGTATGTTTATTATGCCATCATTTGGTTTGGGAAGTTCCGTTTTTTGACACATTTTTTTTTTTAATGCAAGACAAGTCGAATATCATTTTGGGTATAGTGTTTTTTCGGCGTTTTAGGCAGAAAAGAACAACAGTATATTTACTGTCCGATCATCTATTAAATTGTGTGGGTCAGTTTTAATTATGGTAAATTAAATAGTCCGCTGTAGTGATTTAACAAAGTGTAGTTCTCACTCCTTAGTGTTCTTCATGCATTGAATGTGTCATGTAAATAATGACATACCATATGAAATATAGGTTTTGTATATAATGTAGAAATGTGTTTGTTGTGATCAAACTCATATCAGTTTTCATGACCTTAAAGTTTTGGGGAGACTTAATTGATCAAAGTTACAAAACAATCAAACTAGCTTGCTTTGTCAGAAAATTGTATTTTTTCACAATATGTAAAAAGACTTCCCAATAGTGAAGCATAATTTTATTTCAGGAACAATCCATGAACAAATTGTAAAGAATCTCCTTGTCCACACAATGAGTTATTATGTCATGGCACACAATTGCCCTGTATAGCGCAGTTATATATGATACACTTTATGGCATAATATGGCATAATATGGCATGGCACTAGATTGCCCTTTATTGTATACCAACTGCATGAAGCAATATGTATAATTATTTTATGGCACAATAACTAAATTGTATACATGATTCATGAAACAATACTAGTAATTAAAGTGCACTATATTGTACACATAATACATATTAAAAGCAATATGAGTACTTTAATATTTTGTGGGAGTTCCCTGCATTGTATACATGATAAACGAAGCAACATGGGTAATAGTTTTGTCGTACAAGGTTGCCCTGTATTTAATACAAGCTACACGAAGCAATAAGGGTCATTATTATTTAATGACACAAGAATGCACTGCATGAGCTACATAAAGCGATATGGGTATTTACTTCATGGAACAAGAGTGCCCTGTATTGTATTCATACATCATATAAAAGCAATATGGGTTATTTATTTCATGGCACGGAATTGCCATTCTATAATTATTGACATTGGGAACAGTCATTTATTCAACCTAATGCTTGTTTTGTTCCCCTTTTGGGACAGTACTTTTACTGTAAAATTTATAGTAATTTGCCTATAAGTGTGTCAAAAGACACTCATGTATGGAAAGGTTCAAACCAAACTTGTGCAGACATACAGGTAATTGTTAAGGTCTATTCCATTAAAACATACATGGGACCCAAGGAAGGCACATTTGAAATTGAACACCCACCCATAGATGCAAAATTGAGTTTAAAGAACCAAATTTCAGAAAATGGGGTTAACCCTTAGATGTTTATTAAATTGCCTTGCGAGGTCCGAGGTATGTTTTAATGGAACAGCCTTAATTCAATTCAGTCATTTCTGATAACATTTTCATTTAAATAAAAGGGTGAAGCAAGCAGTAATTTACTCAGGTACACGGGCAAGCATAGGCCACAGCTTATTCGAAGAGATGTAAACTCCCCCAAATTCATGTTCATTTTGTTCATTTTTTGTCATGTTCATGAAAGGTCTTTATCATCATCCTTCCTTCATGATTAAGATGCTACTTGAGTGGTGGAGGAAAACTAATCGAGGCTCCAGCGAAAAATCGGAGTGTCTACAACAGAATTTGCAGCAACTGTGCATTTCTAAAGGTGAGAAGGTTCTAGATCCATTCTGCATATTTCTATTTCGATGTAAATGGAGGGTGGACCTGAAATGTTCATTCCTGTTGAGCATGATGTTACTGTTTTTTATTGGTACGCCATAAAACCCAATTCCACTCAAGCAGGAATTTATGTGTATTCTGTGTCTTTCAAATACCTCATCTGGACCATTTCAACAACGTTGTATATATATTCTTTTGAAAACGGGTCGACGAACCATTAACAACATCCTGTACATTTCATATACCGGTAGGTATTGTTTAAACAAAACCACTTAGTTATTCAGTGTTGTATAACATTTAAAAAGAGTATTGACTATTGTGTGTCCGGAACAACTTTGTTCCTGTCACGGAAAATGCTCTATCATGCCTTGGTGACGAGATGTCCTGCTTGGAGTGCCGTCTATCTGAAAAATGAAACTTTTCTGTTTGCTGGGGGGAAAGTGGTAGCAGAGGTCTTCCCACCCCAAAATGGATTTGTAAGATTGATTATTTCAAATGAGCACTTCATTCATTTGGCGCCATATAACCTTTCATGTGTTGGTGCGCCATCAAACCTAGTTGTTCATTCATAAAACAAAGTGGATATTGTGGACTCTCAATTAACCATTAACGAGATACAAATATTCTTTTAAATTTCCGTTGCCAAGGTTTGATATTATATTTCCTTCCTATGTAGTGTGTTTGTAAAATTGATATATACCACTGTATTGGTCTGCCAATTTAAACTGGCTGGTTGACTTAAAGCCAAACTTCCAGTTTGTGTTGGTTCGTCAGTATGTTAGCAATATTTCAGGGTTTATTCATCTGCTTTGCTAGTAGTTTTTTTGGTTTTTGTTGCAATCTCATGGAGAGGTAATATAACATTTATTTTGGTCTGGAAAAGTTATATAAATAAAGGTTGTCTACTCATTTTCACTCGTTACAGTGTTACACGAGTAATTTTCTGAGCTTGTTCTAGGTTTAGATGAATCCTTCTCCGAGGGATGTATGTCTTCATTATTGTCTTTGTCCTCATCTGCATGATCTGTAAATATGCTCACGCTTTCGTAAAATTTTGATCAATATAGATTAATTTGGCATTATACGCTGTATAATTATATTTAAGGAGACTTTTATTTTGAACAAATATTAATGTTTAATTTAAGTTAAAAACTACCTCACAGACAACCAAGCCAAGTGTTGTTAGACTGTGTCACTGAAAAAAGCTTTATACTGGCACACCGGGCCATACTGAATCTAGAAAACGGACTAGTTTTTGATTTATCCGATGTCAGTTCTTACATTGTTTTTGTTTCCTTTAAAGTGGGATATTTTTTTTGTTTCCTTTATAGTGGGCCTGGAATATTATTACTATTGGTGCCATATCACCTGTTTGTGTTGATGTGCCTTAAAACCCGAATTCAACTATTATGGTAGTAATACCTGGATCAAAAACCTACGAAATTTAATTATTTTTTTTTTAAAAAAAATTCTGAACATTCCGTATTTAAATGTGCATTAATAAACCACCCATTTAAAAATTCGTAAAAGGTAACTAGAATTTAACAGAGCGTATAGTGGCATTATGGGTATTTTAAAGTAGTTTTTAGTGACGCAGTCCGTATAAAGCAATGTAATTGTATAATTATGATGTAGCTTTTTTATTGAATGGGTCGCGCCATTTGGGTTGAAATCCTTCTCTTCTAAGAATTACATGTATTTTTAAATGGTAAATAAAAGGGAACATAATTCTCTCAAGTCCCTATAACTTACAGTATACTTCTGATATAAATGCCAGTATTATATGGCTGCAGGTGCCTGTTTTTCAAAAAAAACACAAAAAAACTTAAGTTTTGTTGATTTTTTAATCATTGCACAATGTGTCAAGTTTAATGTTTGACTTGTATCTTAAGTATTTTTAAGCATAGCGGTCTTGTGTGTAAGAGTAGCGGTCGCTTTAAGCACCGCGGCATGTGTGTTTTGGAAAGTTAAGTGTAGCGACACCGCTATGCTTAAAGGCAGAATATGCTTATTAACACATAAACTGAAACAGTTGACGAAGCACTCAGAAGCGTTACAACTTACAGAATTATGCTAACAAATAAACTGAATAAAATTAAACTGTACACACTATGCCGAATAAACATTTGTGTACTAATTACGCTGTATCCCCTACACGCTGCGCCAGCGCTAAGCACAATACAGAAAGTGTGCAGATCCAAATGGTTTATTTATAGCACAGGTAATGTTTATGTAAACACAAGTCAGCGTGCCTTTTCAACGAAGCTTACGTTCTAATCAGTCGTTTAACGGCTGGGTACATCGGGGGATTTAATGCAAATTTGACGGTAATATTATACACAGACACAATGTCTCTATCATCTCTGTTAAGGTTAACAATAAGCATATTCTGACTTTAAATGGCCTGTGTAGAACCCTGCACATCTGTTTGTTAGCGACACCTGTAGTAAATTTGCTGCACACATTTGAACAGAGTAGAAAAGACCAGCGTAATAATGAGTTGTTAATGACAAACTAGCAGTTCTTCTTTGAAATAAATCAGGAATGTAAATATATGTCATGCATACAGATGAAATAAACATTTTACTTACTCATAGTTTATGTGATGTGTGTTTTTCCCACCAGTTTTTACGCCCCCGTATGCAACATTTGTTTGAATGGTATTTAACATCGTTTTTATACGCCCGTTTAAAAAATGGGAAGTATTATGGAATGCTGTACGTCCGTCTGTCCGTCCATAAACAATTACGCTTTCCGGGCGATATCTTCGAAAGCATAACACCCACATTCACAAAACTTCATAAGTACATTGCCCTAGGTGAGAGTTTAAGGTCACCAGGACCTTACATGGAAATACGCACTCCGGACAATAACATCGAAACCATCATACCTACACCCGTGAAACCACTAGTTACATTGCCCTAGATGAGGGGAGGAACCCTTTTATTTTTGGGGTCAGAGGTCGAAGGTCAAGGTTTTCATGACCTTATATGGAAATGCTTATTCCTGGACAGTAACTTCGAAATCATAACACCCACTCATGCACACTATTACATTAGATCACAGACATATTAATAGTAAGCACAGTATGACAAAAGAATAACACCATAGTATTTCAAAAGACTGAAGCTACACTATTACAATAGAATTAGCTCAAAATATACAATAAAACGAAATCACACTATAACAGTAGAATAAAGCTTTGCTATTACAACGGAATGAAATCGCACTATTACAACAGAATCAAACCATACTATCGCAATTTAATAATTCCAACTCTGTTTAGTTTTACTGTTTTTCAATAGTTAATTTGCACATGATCGTTTTGTACACATCGTTAAATTCCAAAATCAATAATCGGAACACATGGATACTTGATGGAATCCCTAATAAATAGAACACATGGATACTTGATGGAATCCCTAATAAATAGAACACATGGATACTTGATGGAATCCCTAATAAATAGAACACATGGATACTTAATGGAATCCTTAATAATCAGAACAAGCCAATTCAAAACCCAATAATAATCGGAACACATGGATACTTTATGAAATCCCTAATAAACAGAACACATGGATACTTGATGGAATCTACATAGAACACATGGATACTTGATGGAATCCCTAATAATCAAAACACATGGTTACTTGATGGAATCACTATACAGCTGGAAGAAGTGGAATATATTTTAAAAAGAAATGAGTTTTAAAAGGTCCTGGGTCATTTCGCCTACAATCCCGTTCACATACCATGTTGTGGACAAGGTCATTCTGCTCACCATTTGCCTTTTTTTATATAATAACATAAAATTAGAGAATATAATCATATTATACCAGCTCATTTATAAAGGAATGATTTTATATAACAATTACTAATAATTTCACTAATTAGGAGGATGTTGCCTCACCGCGAGGGTATTTTCCCCCAGTTTGGCATATTTTCAACGAAATCAATATTTGTATAGTTAACTTAATTGCTTTGTTTATCTAGATGTGCTCTGTTACATCGGCCAACATATTTATATTTAGCAAACATAAATATGTTGTTCCCAGTTAGTACCGCCGAGGAGGTGTAACTAGGACTTGGCAGTAGATATGCCATGTATTACAACACTATTAAATAAAAGAATTGTGACCTTTTGTGATGATAACCAATATGGTAATTGAAAGCAATAGGGTTCCTCCTCTCACCAAGGACAACATGCCTACAAAGTTTCATGAGTGTAGGTATTATACACTTCTCAAAACTGCTAACTACACCGCTACGTCTTGGGTTATATATATCGATGGGTTGAATGTTTTTCAATAAAATAAAAAGGAAATACCAATTCAATCATTTTTACATCATTTCATTTTATTTTTTTCATGGGCAATGCTAGAACTAAACCACAATAAGCAATTACAAATGACCCATGTAAACACTAAAGTCACACTTTTCATTTCTTGTTCATAAAAGTGTGACTTTAGTGTTTACATGGGTCGTTTGTAATTGCTTATTGTGGTTTAGTTCTAGCATTGCCCATGAAAAAAATAAAATGAAATGATGTAAAAATGATTGAATTGGTATTTCCTTTTTATTTTATTGAAAAACATTCAACCCATCGATATATATAACCCAAAACGTGAGCGGTGTAGTTAGCAGTTTTGAGAAGTGTACTCCTGCAGTTACACTTGGAATATGTAATGACTTGTTTGTCATCCGGATTTCAAATTCAACCCGCTATCCACTGGGCCGCGCTAATTGATCTTCTTATCTACTCTCTGTGTATCTTCATTGTGAGGAAAGCCCATTATTCATGTCTTGATCTCTCCTATGAACCGCGGAAGTGGCTTATTATTGTGGATTGTCTGCCTCGCATGCAGAAGGTTGTGGATTAACAAAAGACTATTAGCATATAAAGGTCAATACTTGGACTGGTCGGCCGGTGTCAGTATAATGTCAGTGGGTGATGTATCATGGCATGTGTCACTGCGTGGTAATCCAGAGTGGCAGCACTATACAGTTGAACATTGTGTAGACACCGTCGCGATATGACTTAAATATTGATGAAAGCGACCTTTAACCCCAATCATACAAACACACATATTTTCTCTCATGACAACCTCAAGAAGTCAAAAAGCTTTTCTAAACAAGTATATTTTATAAATATGTATATAAATACTTTTATCACAAAGTTCTTGCGATTTAGAACTACAGAATGGGTATCTCAAAGAACTTGCACTTCAGAGCTGCAGAATGGAATATTCATCCATCTTAACGGTCTTGCACTTTAGAGCTGCAGCATGAAATGTTAATCATTTGTCTCCAAGATATTGCATGCTATAGCTGCACACCAGGTAAAATTCATCCTTAATTGAAAGCTCGGACAAGTTCGAAAATCAGCCAAATTGGATCAATAACCGGAGTTATGGCCCTTGTTTTTTTTGAAAAATTAATTTTCTGCCTTGTGTCACACTCTAGCACCTGCATTTATGTTTTGATCTTTACCGAACTTGCATAATGGACATTGCATAGATTGTTAATACCAATAAAAACTTGGACAAGTTTGAAAAACATCTAAATTGGGTCAGTAACACCAGAGTTACTGTATGGCCCTTGTTTTTTTCTGAAAATTGCAGATAAAGCTCAGAAAATTTCGAAAACCAGCCAAATCGGATCAGTCACACCAGAGTTGTGGCCCTTGTGTTTTTCTGCAAAATGACATTTTCTGCCTTGTGGTGAACACTCTAGCCCCTTCATTTATTATTTGATCTTTACCAAACTTGCACAGATTCTTAATACCAATGAAAACTTGGACAAGTTTGAAAACCAGGCGAATTGGGTCAGTAACACCAGAGTTATGGCCCTTGTTTTTTTCTGAAAAAAACAACACCATTTTCTGCCGGGTAAACACTTGTGCACCTTCATTTATTTAGAGGGCTGGCGTGGCGCAGATGGTAGCCCCGGCCCTGGGTTCAAACCCTTGTGGTGCCACTGAGTATGTGTATCGTGGTGTTGGTGTATGCAAGGAACGACAACTCTGGGTAGAGATTGATAAAACATAAATACTATTTCTTTTATTTTAAGTGAAAGTGTTTCCCTCATCTGAAATAGAAAATATTAGAAAATATTAAAATTAATTTGTATATTATATAAACTTATTACATTTTTATCGTTGAAAGATTGGGATTTCTAAGTGAAAGAATATTCATAATGCTAAATATTATTAACTAACTCCGAACACAGGTTGAAGGAACGTGTGGAGACTGAAAAAAATATTTGAAAGAAATATTGAAAAAGAAATCTGAAAAAATCAAATCTTTTACTACATTTGTACACACACATCAAAACATATCAAATAAATGAAAAAATGTACACCAAAGACTATGGTCTCTTACATGGGGTTAGAATTTGGGTAGGATTGTTTTTGGTTTCAGTTTTTCATTTATTTGATGTTTTGATGTGTGTGTACAAATGTAGTCAAAAAAATAAATTTATTCACTCCCAACACGTTCCTTCAACCTGTGACTCCGAACACAAAAATAACTAACTGTGACGCTGAGTTATGACGTCAATAAAGTGGTGTTGACGTCGATAACATTCAATAAAGCGAAAAATTTCGGTTAAAATCATGCACAAACTGATTTAAAATGTCATCAACAGATTATTTAACTGCTGTGTTCGATTATAGGGAAATCCTTCACTCGATGGTAGACGTGTTTTGTTTTTTCAAAACACATGTCTACCATCTCGTGAAGGATTTCCCTATAATCGATCTCAGCAGTTAAATAATCGCTATATAATGTAACATATATGAACATAAAGATGCAGGTAGGTCTATGGATCGAGGTCTATGACATAGATCTATATTTAAAAAAAAAAGAAGAAACAGTTCAATAATATTTTTTTAGTGATCTTTAGTTAATGCAGTATAGAATTAATTTCGCTATTTAATTAATAATTAATTGATATCACCATCTTATACAAAAACATGTGGGGCCGAGTTGACCATAGATTTAACAGTGGGGCCGAGTTGACTATTTTCGAGGGGCCTAGTTGACCAAATTGGGGCCGAGTTGACCCACTGAAAGAACATGAGAAAATTCACTCGGAAGCTAAGGACAAGGCCAACATAATAAATAGGCAGTACCAGTCCGTTCACAGGGAGAACCTTAAATTTTCCCACCATGCCAGACACAACATTCACCACTGAAGGTGTACGCAGCCCACAGAACCCACAGAAGGCATCCGGACCCGACCTTATACCAGCAATGATTCTGAAAGATCTGGCAGAAGAGTGTGCTCCATTCTTGTGCCATATATTCCAGAACGTCTCACTAGTGAATTAATCAACACTATATAATATATGTAGAAATGGTCACTTGTGGACCACTGCAAACATACTATAAAATGTCCATTGGTCTTTAAATCTCCCCTCAATCTGCAAACCTTCCTCTGAAGCTCAGAATATCCACAAAAAATCAAAAGTTGACCAGATTTTTTTTTTTTAAATTCCTGTCTTTTTCAGCACCCCTCAAAACTAGCTTCATTTCACTGATAATTCAACTGTATTCCTACCCATTTTCAAATTATCATATCTTCCTCGAAAATCACCCAGTGGCATCCAAACTTGGCAGAAGTCATGAACATGTTCCAATCTTGTCACCTGAAGGCAGAAATAAGAGAATGATTGCACATTTCCAAGTTGAGAGCAAACCGATTAACACAGCCCTAGTTTTTTACGGTGTAGGAATCTTCTACCGTCATGGTCAAGGGAGGTAATTCTGTAGTGAGACCAGAAATGCCTCTCAACGGGATCAGTACCGGCTCTGTGGAAAACTGTGAATGTTACGGCGGTCTCATACAAAATTGTTCATGGTTTAGTAGCAATTCCAGCAGCTTTCAGCAGCCTGAGAGAACGAGCCCTCCTCTGCTTCGGGGTAAGCAATTCAAGTTTTTCCTGCATGGCTGTAAGAACGAGCCCTCCTCTGCTTCGGGGTAAGCAATTCAAGTTTTTCCTGCATGGCTGTAACACTTTCATATGTGGAGTAGTTATTTGTGGTCCATCTGATGGTCCTGCGTTGGACCATTTCTATTTGATGGATGTCATGTTGTACTCGAGCAGAGGTCTAACTAGTGTCTTGTATGCTGCCTCACGGATGCCCAGATGTTTAACCGGGATATTTCTTTTATTGAAGCCAAGGGTTTTGTTTGCGTTGGATGTGACTCGTTGAATGTGATGGTTAAAGTTAAAGTTTGATGAGATATCAGTGCCCAAGTATTTTTCGTGCTCAACTGATTCGAGAGTGTGACCACGGAGGGTGTAGTTGTTTTTCATGTATATGTATTTCTTTGACCTGGTGATGTGTATAACCTGGCATTTACTGGATTAAATTCCATATCCCATTGTCATTCTCAGTTCTGTAGGGTGTCGAGGTCATCTTGAAGTCTAGTGCTGTGTGTTGGGTTGTCCATAGTCAAGTATACAGCTGTGTCATCTGCAAACAAATCGGACTTGTGAATAAAGGGACTGTGGGAGGTCATTTATATATAGAACGAACAGTATTGGTCCAAGTTCTGGACCATGCGGAACACCGGAAGAAACAGGGACTTCGGACGAAGTTTCCCCTTCCACCTGATGACCGTCTGAGACCTACCTATAAGGAATGTTTTAATCCATTGGCGTGTTGGTCCCTTGACCCCAGGTTGTTGAAGTTTGAATAGTAATTTTAAGTGATTTACCTTATCAAACGCCTTACTGAAGTCGAGGAATATCAAGTCGATTTGCTTACCTGATTCTAAGCTCTTTGGCGGAAGCCGTGCTGCAGGTCGTATTGTGTTTATCGAAATGACTTGTCAGGTTAGAGGCGATAATGTGCTTCATAACCCTGCACAATATACATGAAAGAGAAATTGGGCGATATTAGCTGCTGTGCTTTTATCACCTTTTTTATTATTGTTTTTAATTTATATAAACGACATAGCTGATGCATTGCTGATGACAGTTCTATTGCGGTATTTACATCCGACATAGATTATATGGAAACTACAATTAATGAGGACTTGTGTAAAATATCGAATTGGTCAAAGCAATGGCTAGTAAAATTTAATCCATCTAAAACTGAAGTCATCTTCTTTTCACTTGCAAACAGAAACCGTCCGTCTTTGATATTTGAAAATACTCAACTTAACTTTGTTGACCATCATAAACATCTAGGAGTAACCCTTAGTTATGATGGGTCCTGGCATTAACATATTTCAAATAATGTAATATCTGCGTCTAAGGTATTATGTTCAAGGAAATTAATGAAATTTGAATTAAAACGTCAAACGCTTAATCAAATATATAAATCTTACCTTCGCCCTATTTTAGAATACGCGGCTATAGCATGGGATAGTTGTACAAATTATGAAAAAGATAACTTAGAAAAAATACAATATGAAGCCGCGCGTTACTGGCCTGACTCGTTCTGTCTCTATACAAACATTGTTAACTGAAATTGGTTGGGTCTCTCTGTCCGATAGAAGACACATCCAAAAGTTGATATTGACATTTAAGTTTAAAAATTTAAAGATTTACCGAGTTACTTGAATGAAATATTCCCTGCAACTATTTCGGAATCGAATCCTTACAATTTGAGAAACAGTTGCAACTTCGTTACTTTACTTGGAAGAACAGAACTGTTTTCGAGATCAGTCTTACCGTTATCTCTAAAACTTTGGAACGAACTTGATATTAATATTCACGAAGCACCATCCCTTTCGAGTTTTAAAACTAGACTTAAAAATTACTTTAAACCACCGATAGTACGTACCCCAGTACTACATATTGGGTGATAGATATCTTTCAGTTCTACATGCGAGTTTGCGAAACGATTGCAGCAATTTTCAAAAACGCTGATCTCTATCTTAATCATTTGAGGGATAATCCCAATTGTATATGTGGTGATAGTTTGGAAGAGGTTGAGCATTATTTGTTTAGATGAATGAAAGACATCAATTATTTTTAGACACTTGTATACATGTAGTTCATTTTTTAAGTACTCACAAACTTTTATACGGCATCGACCAACTAACGGACGAGGAAATACTCAAGTACAAAACTATATTAAAAACGCATCCTTAACTTTGTATCTGTCGATATAACGTTGTATTTTGTCTATATCAACTGTCGCTATGTTTCTATCAGCCTGAACGGGGATATGTGGTGTTATTTCGGTGGATTGCGTGGGGGTAGAATGGCACGGCAGTGTTTACATTTTTGAATTTTTTTTCTTCGTTTTTCCTTATCAAATTTAAATGTTTTGTTACAATTTCAAACCGATAATCACGTACATTTTTTCAGCCACAATGGAGAGAACTGTAAAACTTGTAGTTCTATCCATTTGCATATGTTTCTATGAATATTGTGATGTTGAATTGATGTATTGTAACATATCTGCAATAAAATATTATTAAACTATCACATTTTTTTGAAAAGTGGGGTGACCATCGCTTTAGACCAGTCAGATTGGATGGTACCTGCGTCCAGGGACTTTTGGAATATTGCCTGTACTACTGGAGCAATTTCCACACTTAACTCCTTGAGAATAAGTGACTTAATCTTATCAGGTCCACATGCTTTGGCTGGGTTAAGATTTTGTAACTGTTTAAGGACACCATTTAAGGAGATGACAATGTTTGGCTAATTTACCAACCTTTACTAATTACGACTTCTATCTATCCTATTATACTGTTCATTCTTTTTCTTACGTGCACCACCGTTACTCCCTGGTAAAAGTCAAGTGTGACTGAAACAACATATCATATTGATATAGAGGCCGAGTTGACTATAATTCATTTTAACCGATTGCTCAATCTTTATTTCATAAAAACCTGGATGATGAAAATTGAATATAACGCCCTGAAAACAGCAATGATAAATCCTTCATCTGTATTACATAACACAAATATGACAGTGAATTAATAAGACTTATTATTACATTTCTATGCGTGAAAGATCGGGATTTCTCAGTGCAAGAATATTCATAATCGCTAAATATTAATAACTAACTCAGAACACAATAATAACTAACGTTGCTAACTTAGAACACAATAATAACTAACGTTGCGTCGTTGAGTCGTGACGTTAACAAAGTGTTGCTGACGTCGACGTCATCCGCCGATAACGTTCAATAAAGCGAATATTTGTTTGCAAACACGTAATTTAAAATGTAATAAATGGATTATTTAACTGCTGGGATCGATTATTGGGTAATCCTTCACTTGATGGTAGACGTGCTTTGTTTTTTCACTCACTGGCGTGCGCTCGTTCGTGAAAAAAACCACACGTCTACCACTCGTGAAGGATTTCCCTATAATCGATCCCAGCAGTTAAATAATCTCTATTTATTTCACTACAAACATGCAAAGCAAATCACTGGAACCACATACCTAATAACAAATTTATTAATGTCTGTGGTGGAACTAGTGATTTAAAAAGTATTATTATTACGTCTCTGCTGGGACCACAGACATACTAGGTCTGTGGCTACAGACATACTAGGTCTGTGGCTGGAACCTGCCTGCTGGAACATACCTATTAGATTTGGAGTACTCGAGATTATGGTACGGCATTTACCCCTAACCGAAAGAGGAAGAATAAACACATTTTAATCCCGATCTATGGTATTTTTAATTGATCAAAATAATTGTTCACATTTAATATTCATTTAACATGTGTTTGTGTTTATGTTTGAATATTTTTTTTTAGTTGTATGCAACACAGTTTCTGCTGAGTCAGTCAGTGCGTTCCTAACATTGCAAATGGCGGAAAATTGAGGACAGAAAACGAGGACAGTGGAAATTCTTGCATTTTACAGAGAATTCACTAATATATGAGAATGGCATCCGGTTATCAGGGTATTTTTTAAAAGCATTTTTCACATGTTTGCTTAAATGTACACTTTATTTCATTTAATACCGTCTTCATTGGTTTGATATGATCCAAAATGTTTGACCAGTAACCGACATCATGACCATGGTCCATGGCAAATTATGCGCGAGATAATTTGATGTTCAGTGACTATGGGGCACTTGTTTGCGTTTCCGGACCCATGTTAGGTATACTGTGTACGCAATTTTGTCATTGTTAAATAGCATATTTACACAGTTATGCAGCTGATTAGACGTGAGAATCATGGCTCTTGTGTTATATGTAGCAGTAACCAAAAGGGGAGGTAACTATCTATCTATGATACTGCAACACCACCACCTCCATTGAGATAAAATTCAGTTGGCCAGAAACAAGGGTAGCAATATATGTCATGCGCATGCGCCAAAATAGATCCGTTTTCATACAGGAAAGCTCGATTCGGGAGCTTTGGATTTTTATTAAGATTTACGCACAGGGAATCCAGAGCGCTTGATCCAAAAAAAAAAAATTCTTTATATAATATATTAAATAATATGAAATAGGCACTACCTATGTAACGGGCAAAGCAATTTGATAGCATGTACACTTTTTACCCATCTCTATTTTAAGGGTCAGAACTAACTATAAATTTGATCAGATCTTAATCTTAAAGTCAGGAAATACTTATAGATAGATCTTTGCACAAATATGTAAATAAATATATTTGTAAGGCCTAATAAAATAATACCCTTGTTTACTGCAACAATAAGTAGTGGGTAGGAAGGTCAGCTTTTTGTTTTATTTTGTATCTTAAATGACTTTAAACTTTAGAACAATAAGATACGGATAGATTTGAGTGCAGACTTTATTTGATCTTTTCCTTTACACAGAAAATATGCGCAAGCGTTTCTGGTGCAGTTTTTGTGTGAGTCAGTGTATTTCAATTTTCGGGGGCTAACAAACTGAACAGTTTTCGGAAAAAAATAGACTCGTTTTATTCTCATAAAAGATGTCGGCAGCGTTTTAAAGGAGGTGGTCCGGTCACGGTGAACACATGTTTATTTGTAATCCGAGCCTTCTCTGAACCACTGTAGATAATCTCAAAGAATCTCAAAGAATCTAGCAACATGTTTATTATTTATTCTAGCATGTCCAACGGAATGTAAGTGTATACATAAAATTGAAATATATCAAGGTTCTGTTTGTTGGCATAAAAACCCATCAAAATACATAGGATGTTTTTTCTATGTTTAATGAATGAGACTCCTAGGTAGTGGTAGGTAGGTAGTCGAGGCCATTTAACTCTTTTTCGCAGCGGTCCGTATAAGGCCACTTCCCCACCCAAATTACTTTGAAAATCATGCAGTTTTCCCCATTTTTAGCTCTACTGGCCAAGGGCCAGCAGAGCTTATGGGATGGTGTGTTGTCCGTCTTCCGTCGTCCGTCCGTCGTCCGTCCGTTAACTTTTGCTTGTGTTCACTCTAGAGGCCACATTTCTAATGCAATCATCATGAAACTTTGTCAGAATGTTTGTCTCAATGAAATCTCGGTCAAGTTCGAAAATGGGTCATGTGGGGTCAAAAACTAGGTCACTAGGTCAAATATTGGAAAAACCTTGTGTACACTCTAAAGGCCATATTTTTGACCCGAGCTTGATGCAACTTTGTCAGAATGTTTGTCTTAATTATATCTTGGTCAAGTATGAAAATGGGTCACATGGGGTTAAAAACTAGGTCACTAGGTCAAATACTTGAAAAACCTTGTGTACACTCTAGAAGCCGTATTTCTGATCCAATCTTGATGAAACATTGTCAAAATGTTTGTCTTAATTATATCTTGGTCAAGTTCAAAAATGGGTCACATGGTTTTAAAAACTAGGTCACTAGGTCAAACTTTGGAAAAACTGTGTGTACACTCTAGAGGCCATATTTTTGACCCGATCTTAATGAAACTTTGTCAGAATGTTTGTCTCAATGAAATCTCGGTCAAGTTCAAAAATGGGTCATGTGGGGTCAAAAACTAGGTCACTAGGTCAAATACTTGAAAAAACTTGTGTACACTCTAGAGGTCATATTTGTTACCCAATCTTGATGAAATTTTGTCAAATTGTTTATCTTAATTATATCTTGATCAAGTTCGGAAATGGGTCACATGAAGTTAAAAACTAGGTCACTAGGTCAAATATTGGAAAAACCTTGTGTAGACTCTAGAGGCCATATTTTTGACCCGAGCTTGATGCAACTTTGTCAGAATGTTTGTCTTAATTATATCTTGGTCAAGTTTGAAAATGGGTCACATGGGGTTAAAAACTAGGTCACTAGGTCAAATATTGGAAAAACCTTGTGTACACTCTTTGTCAAAATGTTTGTCTTAATTATATTTTGGTCAAGTTCAAAAATGGGTCACATGGTGTTAAAAACTAGGTCACTAGGTCAAACTTTGGAAAAACCGTGTGTACACTCTAGAGGCCATATTTTTGACCCGATCTTGATGCAATTTTGTCAGAATATTTGTCTCAATTATAGCTTGCTAAAGTTCGAAAATGGGTCAAACAGGGTCAAAAACTAGGTCACTAGTACACTCTAGAGGCCATATTTCTGACCCGATCTTGATGAAACTTTGTCGAAATGTTGTCTTAATTATATTTTGGTCAAGTTCGAAAATGGGTCCCATGGGGTCAAAAACTAGGTCACTAGGTCAAATACTTGAAAAACGTTGTGTACACTCTAGACACCATGTAGTACGACTCGATTCATCAATGGTATAACAGCCAGTAGAGCGTTCACAGGCCCTCTTGGGCCTCTTGTTTAAACTTAACTCTGAAAATGTCATTTCCCAGTCATGAATCTTTCCCACATTCTAGGCCAAAATGCCCCTTTCCAGACCTCAGGCTTTTTTAACCTATTTAACAGGGGCCGAAATTCGGCCTCTTCCCAATTGCAAAAACCTCTATTTTTTCCCAATTTTGGGGTAAAAAATTCCCATTAAAAAAAATATATGTATATATATATAAAATATATTTTATTTTTTTTGGTAATTAAGTGACATACTTTACATAGTTTGTATGTTAAAATAACTCAGTTCTAAAACCTAATCAATATTTTACCTAAAACTACATTTTAATGAAATTTCCCCTTAAAAAAACATTTCCCAAAACAACGAAAATCTTTTTTTTTCCCAATTTGGACAGTCTCGTGATTATTTTCCCCAAATTTAGCAGCAGTGCTCAATAAATAGGATAGCCCGACGCCCGGGGCTCCTCGAAATCCATTCCGGGCCTGTCTCATTTTGCAGACGAGGAGCCCGTCGGGCCTGTCTTAAAAAAAAAAAAAAAAAAAAAAAAAATCAGTTTTACTGGATCTCAAGCTCAAGTTCCTCAAGACAAAATACTCCCATGTGTATTGTGAACTGTGAAAACACTTGCAATAAAGTAATTAAAATGTGTTATACACACACTGAAACAATAAGAAGTTTGAAAATTGTGCCTGGCTTCGTGTCGGCAGTTTGTCACAACTTTGAGGTCGACAATTGTTCACATAAAACTCATTATTCTGCTATTAGGGTTGTGTTTTCTTTCCTTTGTGATAAGAAATACCGTTTTTGTCATTAAAAACACACTAATGCATGAAAAAAAAATCGTTATTGATGGTATTTCGATTGAATGTTTGTGAAATGTTCGAGCCGTAAAAGTGCGGTGTCGTAGTAGTTCGGATGGTACTAATTTCGGATATATTATTTTTTTTATTTTATTTTTTTATTTTTTTTACATAATCAAATAAGAAAAACTGTCCTTTACAAATACATGTTGGTGGAAAGAAAAATATATATACTGTATATGTATAAATACAGATATAAAATATATTTCTATTCATTATTTAAGGTGTAAGGAGTTCCTGGAATCCTACTTGTAAATGAATTCTAGTCTAGGCTCCTAATAAGACCTGATTAAAAATTTGGCTCCAAGTTTAGCTCCAGTTTCACCAAGTCGGCTCTGATTATTATCGTTTGGCAAAAGTGCTAGTACTCTCCTTTGCATTGGTTATAAATTACTATGTAATATTCTATTCTAACATATTTTAAACAAAATGGTAAATAAGTCCGCTGACCAGGGAGCAAAAAGTGGTAGCAAAAAGAAAAATATAGTCAGAGGAGGTTCTGAGCTTGATTAATACATATGTAACAAAATTAATGTGTGCTATAAAAGTGAATAAAGACACATTTCCAATAAGAAAAAAATATTGGACCTTTCCATTTCAAATCAGGGCCTGTCCATTTCAAATCAGGGCCTGTCCATTTCAAATTGGGGCCTGTCCATTTTCAGAAGCAACAGGCCCTGGGCCTGTCTCTTAAAATAATTTTCTTTGAGCACTGAGCAGGCCTAGGCCTTTTCCCGGTTTCCTTGAAAAAAAAGCCCTGGACCTAGTAAAAGGCTGTGGTGGTGTTGAGGAGCAAGTTTTTTCCCCTCTCTTTAACTGTTATTAGTGAAATTTATTTTTTGTTATCTGTTTAGTGTTATTGAGGGAATGTAGCGCCACAGCCAAACTATCTTTATTATTGAGAGTTCTGAAAAAAATTAATAAAGGTGAAAGAATTTTCAAAATCGGATGATAAACAAAGAAGTTATGATTATTTGAAGGTTCTGTTGAAACGGATATGGAAGCCGCCATTTTGAGAGCTATGACATCACAGTTCTATTGACCATATATGGAATATTTATAAATATGAAAAATTACTGATTAATAGGAAAAAATGACAGCTACTTTATGAAAAATATGTATCATACGTGACTTAATGGCAATAATACTTTATAAGTAAAGGATTTTGCATTCATTTGCAGCGACTTTCTTTGCTTTAAATGATTTTGATCAATATTCCATGTATGGTAAATTGTAACTATGACGTCATAGTTCTAAAAATGGCGGCTCCCATATTCGTTTTAGAACAACTTTTAAATGGTCATATCTTTTTTGTGTATCTTCCGATTTTGATAATTCTTTCACCTTTTCCCAAGTGTTTCAGAACTCTCAATAATAAAGCTTGTTTGGCTGTGGCGCTACATTCCCTTTAATTAATCTTTGTTACCTGTTATTATCAAATTCTTACTCCAGTCCCCATCCATTCCATACACAATTAATCATTCATTGTATCAAAGTACTTTGGCCGTTATCTAGTCAGTGCCTGTGTTATATTAAAACATTATTGTTACATTTTTAACATGCGATTAAGGTAAAAATATGCGTAAATTTGTCTAGCCTTTTCCTTATTTTATGTAGGATCTCTTTACTGGAAACACATATTTTGTTCTATCATATACTAAAATAAACTCTTCTAACTGAAATAAACTCTTCTTAATCACAATTGCTGGTATCATATTTTGTTATAAGGGTCGAAATTCGGTCGAAATTCGACCCATTCCGTCTCAAAAATGTATTTTATTGCAGTAAACCTCACCTACTTGGAACCCATTTAAAATTCGATGGAGAACCCGGAAATCTCGCCGTGTTTTGAACCTGTCCTTTTTAAACAGTCAAGAGATTAGTCTCCCTTTATTATAAGTACACATTTGTTTTTTCTCGAGGTTTTGTGAATGTGAATTTTAGAAACGCTAACAAGAAATTTGCAACATAGCTGCGTTAATTTGTTTGTTTATTAAACGAAAACATTGCACAGCAAGGTCACTTAATTCGTATTTTCCGTAAAAATAGCGGAGAAAAAGGCCTGTGACATGTAATAGTCGCACGTCGTAGAGAACGCTAACGCGCTGTGGAAACTTTCTTTACGACGTGTGAAACTTACGACCTATACCGATTACGACGTGCGAAACGTACGATTTAAACCGATCACAGACGCTTTAAAATTGAAGCGCTTCAGAGTCCTACAAATAATGAAAAACATATAGAAAACTACTGGGTACTTCATAAAAATGTAAGCACTCTTCAAAATTAATTATTTCTGTTAACAATGGAACGCCGGTAAGTTACTTTTGGCTTTCAACAGTTAATCACGTCTGCGTGACTTCACCGTGAGACAGGAAGCTGGTCAAAAATGCGACCGGAAGTTTCAAAATGGCGTCGTCCGCGTCGTCTGCCATCTTGGAGACAAAATTCAAGTTTGACGCACTAAGAAAATGAAAATTAGTAGCGTTAGTTAGTAAGTGAGTAACATATTCATTCCAATGCATACATGTACATACGTGTAACCTTCGGCAGGTCGAGCTTTGCCCGTATGAACTAGGGTCTTAACGGGCTGTATAAGCCTATTGGAATAGTTTACCTCGTGTGTGGACTACAGCCAACGTTTACTATTTTACCTGTTTTTCACTCCGTGTCGACAGTACACGCACTTAAAACTATGTATCAGTGTAGCGCAAACACTAATGATGCTACCTGACTATATGTGTACTCATGATATCCCGTACACAAACCGAAAAATAGATGAAGAACAAGAATCACTAATGTTGACAGTGTTGAAAATGCCGGAAGAGGAAATGACGAATGACGCTTTCTGATTGACTGAACAATGATTGTCGTTTATGTTCAGCCAATCAGAAAGCGTCATTCATCATGAATAAATACAATGTATTAACTAATACAATTAAATACGTTCTCCCTTTCTTTTTCAACTAAGTATAATGGTCCAAATTATGCGGCGGTCCATCCCGTTTACCACGAATAATCGTAAAGCGCCAATTTTTAGGGCAATTAAGTGTTCTTAAATGTGGGGCAAGTGACATTATGGGTAGGGCAAGTGACTTTTGAAAATCCACTTGTCCTGGGCAAGTGGATTTTCAAAATATTTGATTGATTTTAATACATTGTAATTTGTATTTATTCATATAAAAAAATCAAACGGTTCTTCTTTGTGTCTATTACATATTTGTGTTACTTCAATCATAAAATGATGTATGTGACCTTATTCATAATTTTTCATTGCAGAGATGTTGAGATTTTATCTTATTTTCAGTAGGTGATAACATTTGTGTTACTCGGTTTTTATCCTTAGGTTCTATAGTAAAATAAAAATCTTTGACCAAGTAAAACGATGATAATTTTCAAGATTTTGATTTTGAAAGATATGTATGTTGAATCAGTTTGCATGAATGTGCATGAAATATGCAGGGTTTTAAAAGAACCACATTGTAGATATCTTAATTTTAACAGTAAACTTGGTTGAACATCAAGGATAAAGACCGAGTTTATCACCTACCAGAATGAATTAGGTAGGTCTTATTTCTAGTCACTGATTGGTCAGTTTTATTGATGATGCTCTATCAAAATTATGAATACATCAGTGTTCCCATTCACGCACAAATGTGCGTGAATCACGCATGAAAACAAAAAATCACGCACAGAAAACTGACCTCGTACGCGCATGCACGCACAGAAAAAATACAAGTCTGATAATAAGAAAGGATGACCGTCGGTAGATTTCCAAATTCTCGTCCACTTTGTCCGAATATTTTTTGAAAAATCAAAACGAAACTAAAACGCTTTGTTTACGAAAACGTTATCCAGAGTAATTGCGTCAATTGCCCTATCCCTCTAGTGCATAACTCGATGATTGGTTTCTCTGGTAGAACCAGTACTGTACACCGATTCGAACCCACAGCGGTGAGAGGCGAAGGTTCACAATGCAACGTCAATAACCATTCGGCCACGAAAAAAACAACAAGTTGCAGATAATTGACTTGAGGTGATTAAATTATACTGGTGATCACCGAATAATAATTAGAGAGCATTTTCTTAATTGTTTGATAAGACCCACCTTTTGGCATTCAAAACAAATTAATACTTGAAAAAAGTTTGTAATTGGCGATATTTCTTCTGAATGTTTGGAGATATTTTCCATGCGGAAAAGTGTGGTGTCATAGTAGTTCGGATAGGTACATGATTTCGGATAGAGGAAACCGTTTTTTTTATTAAATATAATGGAATTAGTTTAACATCAGCAAAACTATACTTCTTTGTATAGGTAATACAAATGGGGAAAGAAAACACATTTGTTCATACATGTATAGGCCGTATGCGGAATATTAGCATCTTAAGGAAGATGTGTAAGTTTGATTATCCTGTTCACACCCTCCATAGATCTCCATACAAATTGATAGAAAGATACTGGCAAGCAATGCACTTCTTAAAACAATTGAAATGGAATTTCAACGCGATTGTTGTGTTCTACCAATTTATTTTTGAAACAAGAGTAATTTTCAAGTGTTTGTTCCAGAGCTCGTTTGACCTGACCCTATTACCCTGGTTTCCGTGAAAAGTACCGTAGTCATGTGAATCAAGATCATAATGCTTATGGTCACTTGTACTTTTTCCAGATTATTCTCAGTATTCCACATACCAGTACCCTGAAGGAACATACACCACAGAGGCTTCGACCACGCCAGCAGCGCCTAGCTACGACTACTCTGCGTACAGTCAGGCCGGATATGGAAGTTATGATGGATACACAGGTACATAATGATAACTTTTATTCCAGCTTTGTTATGGGTTTTAAATGTTCAAATCAGTGGCATAATGGTAGGGCGTCCGCCTCGCATGTAAGAGGTCATGGGTCAATCCGCGTGTAAGAGGTCTTGGGTCAATCCCTGGCCGGGTCACACCAGAGACTTTATACTAACTAACCTTTTTCTCCAAGTCTGTCCACATTGCATGTCTGTTTTCAACACGTTAAAAGCATTAAACAGCCAAAACAATCAGATGTAAATAAAAAAATGGATATATTTCATGCAAAGGAGTAGTAGATGGCATACCTAGCTTGTCAAATTTAGGGGTCCAAGGCCAAAAGGAGGAGTCACACTGCGAAGTTCCCGTTTATGTCGAACCCTGCTAGTAGCTCCATTGCATAACATCAGCATATAAAAGGTAGTCAGGGCCTTTTTAACCTATTTAAATGGGGTCAAAATTAGGCCTCTTCACAATTGCAAAAACTTCTATTTTCTCCCAATTCTGGGGAAAAAATGTCCAATCTTTTAAAAACCCATACATTTTAATGACAATTTTCCTTGAAAAACATTTCCCTATATAGCAAAAATCACACTGTGTCTTTCCAAACTTGAGAGTCTTGTCTTGATTTTTCCCAAAATCATCAGGCCTAGGCCTTTTCCAGTTTTCTTGAAAAAATAGTGTCACAGTGTCCGTATACTGTGACTGGGTGGGTTATCATGTCATGATTATGGCCCTTGATTTCATAGATAAAAAATCTTGACATTTGACCTACATGCTTTATTGAGCCATCACCATCAATTGTTGTCTGGTCTGGTCTGCATCAAACTATAAGTCAGTTTCTAGATATCAATGAAAACAATTACCAGTTCTAAAACATACATACCGTATTCCAGTTAATAAACATGAAATAGTTGTGTCCCTATTAGGTTTTTCGAAAAAGTTTGCACTTGAAAAATAAAGCACTCTATTCAGAGGAAAACAATCATACTTCATTCATATTTATATCCATTAGGCCAAATAAAATTATACCTGAGTTTACTGTAACCCGACCGACCCTCTGAAAACACCCCCGACTCCTTTTTATTTTATTGGAAAAAAAAAAATTTAGAAAAAATAATAACGTTCATGAGATCACGGTGCAATTTTCAATTTCGCAGTGCGGTTTTGAAAGCGTGTGAATTTCACGGTATACTGTGCACCGGACTGGTATAAAACAGTCAAAATGGCGTCTCCCAGTGCTGTTTTGGCTGTACAGTTTCAAAAATGTCAGCACATGGAAGCGCTAATGTTATGGCGTGCACTCTCCATAAAGAATCGATTGTTGAATTGTTTGACAAGTACCACAAACAGGTCGGTAAATGCCCAGAGTTCCAGGCCACCTGTCGTAAATTTGTTTCTAAAACAGTAATATTAATGTGCATATATTTACTTGCTTCTCAGCACTAAGCATTGGCACCGACTACTACTGCATTATAACTTCTATTTTCTGAACTCAACCTCAATATAGGCTCATAATAACTAACATGAGAAATTTATAAATATTTTTTACTTTCTGATGTTATAAAAGTAATAAACATGTAAGTCAACACTTTTACAAAACTATTCAAATGGTCAATTAACATTTGACATTATAACTTTGAATATTTTTTCAGCTGTCTGGGAGGCAAGAACTGCTCTTGGTTACATGTATGTCAACCGCAGAATTTGACTACACCTGTGGGTCCCCCATCCTTTCTGACGGTCATATACCGGTATTCAGGAAGAGCATGGAAGTCAAGTCACTCATAACAAGTCAGGCCCCACTTGAGATCACACTGTGTGGAGCTGGACTGATCCCAGCCGACTCATGTACTCACTGCTGTTGGAGCTGACCCTCTTTCGGACTTGCGGAAAACATTTAAAACTGTTTTACCCCTTTGTAATAATTGCAAGTGTTTGGGAAAAGAGCCAGTTGTTACCAGGCATTTTGGGAAACAATAAAACATACACAATTTCATATTGTTACCTATTGTAGTTTTTAAAATACCACATTTTCCCATTCATCAAAGCTCATCGCCACCTTAAATGTAACTTCGCCAAACAATAAAATGAAAAAATAAAATAAAATGCCTACCTACCTACCCTATTTTTTTCAGCAATGTTACAGTAAACACAGGTATAATTTTATTTGGCCTTAATGAGATTTGTTTCCCTTGATTGAAACAAATTTCAATATACCAGTTTTGTTCAGAGTGTCTGTCTACTGTCTGTCAGGCCAGTTAAGGGACTCGTGTAAAAATTGAACAGGATAAACCTAATACCCACTGACTCTTACTTCCCTGTTACTTTCAGCAACAACACAGGCTCAGGCCTACAGCTCCTCAGGGTATGATACCAGTGAATACGACTATTCCAGTTATTATGGTACCCAGACTGGCTACGCTGCGCCGTCACAGGCCGCGACTACCACTTCAAGCTATTCTACTCTGACGCAGTCAAAGCCAGCTGCATCTGGGTATGGTACCACATCACAGTCAAGCCCATCAGCAACGGGGTATGGTACTTCGGCTCAATCAAGTGCTTTGACGTCTGGCTATGGCACCCCAGCTCAACCAAGTGCTGCCACATCTGGTTATGGAGCCCCAGCTCAACCGAGTTCTGCTACATCCGGTTACGGAGCCCCAGCTCAGCCGAGTTCTGCCACATCGGGTTACGGAGCCCCAGCTCAACCGAGTTCTGCCACATCGGGTTATGGAGCCCCAGCACAGCCGAGTTCTGCCACATCGGGTTATGGAGCCCCAGCTCAGCCGAGTTCTGCCACATCCGGTTATGGTGCCCCGGCTCAACCAAGAGCTGCAACATCTGGCTATGGTACCACATCTCAACTGAGTGCTGCATATGGTTCCTCAACTCAACCACGTGCTGCAACTTCTGGCTATGGTACCCCTGGCTATGGTACCCAAGCTCAAACTGGTGCTGCACCATCTGGTTATGGTACACCCAGCGCTTCTGCCACAGTGAGACAGAGCCCAGCAGCAAGGTCATTATCTCTTTTTCAAATGTCTAAAACTGTCATTGATTAGAACAAATATAAAAATGTATCCAAAATGGCGCTATCCGAATATTAGTCTCAATAAAGTACACATTGACAAAAGCGGAAGTAAATATTCTGCTGAAAATTAATTGGTAAATGCATGTTTTATGATTTAGTTGTCCGCAAAAATCATGTTTCTTTTCAAATGGTTAGTCTTCGCAAGATTGGGAGGTCTGATCTAGTGGAACGGTCGTCTGTTGACTCTTTTTACCGTTATTTTGCATGAGTGAAGGAAATTGCATGCTTGTTTTCCCTACAAAATAAATAAATAAATCAAGAGTTTACTTTTAATGCTTGATGAAGACTTCAAGAGTGCCATGTGTCCCTTTAAACAGACATTTAGTGTATGATACTAAAAGATCGACAGCTATATGTTTAATTTCATTGTCTTGTAGGGATACCAGTACTGCACCAAGTGCATACGGCAACGAGTCATACGAAAGTAGTGGCTACCAGACGGGATCCACAGGACGGGATGCAAAAGGTACAGTTACGTTTTCTGTCCCTATCCACCATAATTGGTAAAACTGAGTTGTAACGGGATGTATTGTGGTATGGGGTCGTTCGTGCATCCGTCCGTAAACAATTCCCATGTTGCGCGATAACTCAAAAAGTATGAGACCCACCCTTAGGAAACATAAGTGAGAAAAGGAACCTATTGTTTTTGGGGCCAATAGGTCAAAGGTCAAGGTCACAGTGACCTTATAGAAATATGCATTCCGCACAATAACTTCAAACCCATAACACCTACACTCATAAAACTTCATGGGTACATTACACTAGGTGAAAGGAGGAACCTTATTATTTTTGGGGCAAGTCGGTCAAAGGTCAAGGTCACCTTATATGGTAATATGCATTCCGCACACTAACTTGAAAACCCTAACACCTACACTCCTAAAAATTCATAGATACATTGTCTGAGGTGAGAGGAGAAACCCTATTGTTTTTGGGGCCAGTCTGTCAAAGGTCAAGGTCACAGTGACCTTATATGGAAATATTCATTCTACACAATAACCTTTACACCTACACTCATAAAACTTTATAGGTACATAATGACATTGCCCTAGGTGAAAGGAGGAACCCTATTGTTTTTGGGGCCAGTAGGTCAAAGGTCAAGGTCACAGTGACCTTACAGAAACATGCATTCTGCACAATAACTTCAAAACCGTAACACCGACACTCATAAAATGTCATAGGTGCATTGCCCGAGGTGAGAGAAGGAACCCTATTGTTTTTGGTGTCTGTAGGTCAAAGGTCAAGGACAGTGTTATACTGTATGGAAATATGCATTCGCCACAATAACTTCAAAACCGTAACACCTGCACTCATAAAACTTTGTAGGTACATTGCCTTTGTTGAGAGGTGAAACCCTATTGCTTTTGGGGTCAGTAGGTCAAAGGTCTGACCTGACACGCCCGTTAGGTGGCGCTCTTGTTTGCATTTGAAAAAAATAAGAGATTATGAGTGTTTTCGCTCAGCTGACATTTGTAAAGGATATATATAGATATGTTTAGAGAGCAACAGTTGAAGTCAGTGCCATGGAAAATAATTGATTCTGACGTTTCATGGGTACAAAAATGAAAACATGATTTTTCTGCATTAAAAGTCTGATTTGTTTCGTCCTTTGCTCAATTAACCAGTCATGACTAAAACCTTTGTACTTCAATCATAAAAGATGTTATCACAGTCAGAGGTAGAAATTAACTTTGTTATGCACTAGCAAACTTTGACCAGTGCATACACTTTCAACTCGCCATATTGGAAATCTAAGGCCCTGACTTTGGAATTATTTTGCCAGAGCTAATTTTTGCAAATTAAACATTCTGTTGTATTCGGCCTTAGCTGACAAAAATTTGCTGGACGGTATCATTGACTACCATTATTTTATATGTAAAACAACTGCATGAGATCTATAAGTTGCGACAGAGTCTGTCTTGTGCACGCTAAAAATAGAAGCTTGTTGATGTTGTCGAACAACTTCTAAAACAACCGAGAGTAGCATTTGTTTCAGCTGTTAGTTATTTATCCTTGGAAACACGTGAAGTATACATTTAAGCGATTTTCTTTATTTGAAAGCAGCTCGCAAACTTTTGTCAGCTGTTGGAATTTGAACTCCCATTTTCAAATTCAAAACTCGCAAAATGTGAGTTGCGAGTGCTATATTCGAGCCCTAATCACATCTCAATTATTGCAGGAGTCCCCAGTTATCCCATCAATACAGAGCCTCCTCCACCTCCATCTACCCAACCCACTGCGGCTAAGGACTCGTCTTCGTGGGGATCTTACTATGGTAACCAGTCTGGTAGCTATGGCAGCCAACAAAGTGGATATGGAACCCAGTCTAGTGCATATGGGTATGACACGGAGACCACAGGGTATGGTAATCAGTCTAGTAGCTATGGTACCCAGTCAGGGGATTATGGTAACCAGTCTACTGGCTATGGTAACCAATCCAGTGGTGGCTATGGGAACCAGTCAAGAGGTGGATACGGAAACCAGTCCAGTAGTGGATATGGTGGTAATCAATCTAGCAGTTATAAAAGCCAACCATCAAGCTATGGCAGCCAATCTACTGGTTATGGGGACCAGTCCAGTGGCTATGGCAACCAGTCCAGTAGTTCTGATTATCAAACGAAAGGGGATCAAAGTGCATATGGAAGCAGTAGCATATCAAATAAGAGCTTACCAGAGCGTAACCAAGGCTCATTCAGTGGAAACCAAGCATCTGGCAGTGGGGGTCAGAGCTCTCGCGGCTCATACAGTGGAAATCGAGGCTCATATGGTGGAAATCAAAAGCCATATGAGGCAAATAATAAGAGTGAAATTAAAAGCATGCTCAGTGTTGGAAGGGGTGTTGGCAGTCATGGTGGAAGTAGTTCATTTTCTGGAAATGACAATTTTGGAGAATTTGATGCCAGGAATTACAGAAGTGAGAAGAAGGATGATAGCATGGGTAACCGTGGTGGAAGAGGAGGTGGTGGATTCCGGGACCAAGAGAGAGGTGGCAGAGGACGTGGGATGATGGGAAGGGGCAGAGGAGAGAGCAGCAGGAGTGGTGGTGATGATACTTGGAAAGGATTTGACATGGGTGATCAGGAAATGGGAGTTGTAGGAAGGGGTAGGGGAGAGGATAGAGGTGGTTGGAGAGGAGGAAGGGGTGGGGATCAGAGTGGTGCTAGGGGAAGAGGAGACAGAGGGGGTATAAGTAGAGGGGGTTTAAGTGAAAGGGGTAGAGGAGGGGGATTTGGGGACAGAGGTAGAGGTGGTTTTGGGGACAGTGGGAGTGGAGGATTTGGGGACAGTGGTAGTGATGGATTTGGAGACAGTGGTAGGGGAGGATTTGGGGACAAAGGTAGAGGCAGGTTTGGGGACAGTGCTCGTGGAGGATTTGGGGACAGTGGTGGAGGATTTAGGGGCCGAGGTAGAGGTGGATATGGGGACAGAGGTAGAGGAAAATTCGGGGACAGTGGAATTGGAGGATATGGGGACAGTGGTAGTGAAGGGTTTGGGGACAGTGCTCGAGGAGGATTCGGGGACCGAGGTAGAGGAGGATTTGGGGACCGAGGCAGAGGTGGATTTGGGGACAGAGGTAGAGGAGGTTTTGGGGACAGAGGTAGAGGAGGGGATAGAGGGGGATGGAGTGATAACAGTAGGGGAGGGTACGATAGAGATGGTGGTTCATCCAGGGGTGGATTTGAGAGTAACAGGGGAGATCGTGGCGGCCGTGGTGGTGGCTTTAATCCTAGAGGTGGTAGAGTTGGATTAAATGACCGTAATCAGCGTGGTGGCTTTGGAAAACCAGCAGCGCCAGAGGAATTTGACGATGCACCACAGACTTCGGACAAACCCTGGACAAACACTGGCACCTCAGACAAGCTGTTAAAACAGGATAACAGCAAGCGCAAAAATGAGTTTGATTCCAAGCAGCCAGTCAAGAAGGTACCGCTAACTCCTCCAAAGAAAGAAGAAGAGAAAATTGATGTGATGCCATTCATACAAGCACATATCGAGGCTTTTTGCACCGTGAACCCTGAGGCCCGAAAATTAGCCGAAGAAGCTCTTAAAAAGATGATGCTGCCCACTTACTGTGTTCTTTGTAATGCAAGAATGAATGGCGCACCGCAAGCTGCGATGCACTACCAAGGAAAGAACCACGGGAAGAAGATAAAGAACTTCATCACAACAGGGATGACCAAGTATGCAGAGAAAGTGAAGGAAGACGTAGAGAAGACGGATGAAGAGCGAAGGAAAGAACAGAAGGCGGAGGAGGATAAAGCCCGTCTGCTTGATAAGAAAGTTGACGAGGTTTGCTATACTCTAGTTCTGCACTGTGGGCTCATTGGAGACATGGTGTATTTGTGTTTAATGCTATCATGTGGGGAAAAGTATGCATACACCATGTTTTCATTTAGCCCACATTGCTTATTTGGATATTCTTTTAGTATCAAGAGCTGTCTTAGAATAGGAACCTGTTTTAATGCTGATCAGTGTTCTGGGGCGTGCTTGTATTCTATTTCAGCACATTTAATTCCAGTTTTGTATGATGATATTCATAAGTTTTCTCAATGTAAAAAACAATTTCAACTACCTGCTGAAAATAATTACTTTTTAAAACAATCAGATGACTCGGAATTTCAAATATTGGCTACATTTATTCATAAAGATTTATTACCCATATTCTTTAACAGTCAATCATGAAGAGCCTGATCTATAATTAGAACATATGAAATCAGTCAAAAAAAATTATGTGGTAAACACTATCAAGTTGGATAGAGGCTTTGAAGATAGTTTATCACCATTAAGAAACTGCAGTTGATCACTAGGCTTCCTCCTTTTCAGTTTCTTAAAGACACTAACCTGCCAAATAACAGCAAAATTACACTACAAAAACAATGTATCAAAACCAGGTTTTCAGTTGTATACTAATGTATATGTGCTGATTAAAACTAAAATTTATTAACAGATTCTTAAGATATCCGTGACTGAGTATGCGTAAAATGAATTATGAATAAGTAACTCAATTCGACGCTGCAGTCTTGGGGTTTAGCCTGTCTGGTAAAATCTGTTTATATTGTGTCTACCTGTCTACAGAGTTTGGATTCTCACAATATTTAAGTTATATATATATATATACCTCGTCGTCAGTAGGTTTAGAAATGAAGTACATATTTTGTAAAATTTGGCTGTTGGTGGGATAGCTACTTTAAGGATGACGATTTCTCTTCATACCCTCTATCCTATACTTAAATATCATTTTTTATCGGACTCGACACTTATTGAAAAAATGTAATACTTCTTTATAGTGTTTTTAATTGCTGTCTTAACGGTTATAAAATACTGGCTCATCAATTTTGTTCAATTAAACCGAAATCAGAAGGAATATATCACATTATTAATACAGTATTTGCAAGCAAGTCATTTGTTTCCATAATATGTAACGTCTACTAAATATCTTTCACGCTAGTAACGCACTGTTGCATCATGCTCGAATCTCGAAGTTAGTTATTGAGTTTATGACGCGTTTGTTAAATGATTCAAAACTCTGTTGGGGTGGGGGGGGGGGGGGCGCATCCATGGCCGAGTGGTTAAGAGTCTCTGACTTGAAATCATTTGCCCCTCACCACTGTGGGTTTGTAAGATTTTTTTTTTAATTCTAAAAATATGTGAGGAAGCTAGCGGAACGTTGATGCTTCTACTCATGTGCCTGTCTGTGCACGAAAATAGCCCAGATGGGTACCTGGGAGTCTTTTTCCACTAATGGAAGTTGGAAAAGTCGCCATATATATGACCTTAGATTGCGGTGCAACTACAAAATCCAATTCAATTTAGAACTCTTTAGAAACTTCTTTTGAATCAGTTACCAACGATTTTCATAAATTAATACGAGATAGGAACACGATAAAGAATAATAGAATTCCATGGGTGAACACAAGACTGTTAACCCGCTCAACATAACTATAATAGAAACACGACTATAATAGTCTTTGCGTCCATTGTTGACCCGGTGCGAGTAACTCTCGCAGGCTGATCAGGGTTTACAATGTCCGGCTGATCTGTCATTTTCCCCAAAACACCCATTTGTCACATAAATGGAATGGTCTTAATTCAAAGAAAGAACAGTCCATTATATATAATGTAGCGGGTTTAGGGTTAATTTATAAATAAAGACCAACGTACAACAGGTCTGTGTTGAGCCCTCGATTTATTCATTTCTTTCCTAATGACATAATGGCCCCTGATGTATTTATGTGTAGAGACGAACCATGTCTTGCTTGGGGGGTAAACCGTAATTAACGCATATCTAAGGGGACATTACCATTGCATCTACATGTATGTTTATCAAATAAAATTCAACCTAATGTGCATTACATCCCCTATCATTACTCATTGTATTTGTTGTCCTTTGTTGAGTTTATTTCAATGTTTTCCTTTAATCAATGCTAAATTTAGTCATTTCTCTCATTTTCAGGTTGGTTCCAAATTAACCTAGTATGTGTTAAACCCCCATTCATTGCAGAAGTTTTCCTTCACTTTTGGGTTTTTCACTTACGGTTTATGTCAGTTTTTATCTGATGATTAATTATTATCTCTTAATTTCAGGTTTAAAATTATTTTTTTAAACCTAATAAAAATACAACACACTTCTATTTTCTTTTACTTGATGTCATTGAAATTCCATGAAGTCGGTTACTTTCTAGAAATGTTTCATGGAAAATTAATTTCATAAATACTCTAGTTTCACCCACAGTTGCAGAATGAGCATTTGATAGACTCTAAATTCCATGTCAAAATCTCCTGTAACGTCACTTCAAGTTAATCATAGAGACTTCAGATTTTGAAATGTGCCTCCTTCATATACTAGCGAGAATAATCAGACGGATGGTTAACATCAGACCTAGAGATCCGAAGGAGTTTTACAATCAGTTTTACAATTAATAAATAAAAGGAGCAATGGTCATACCGGTAATGACTGACATTGGAATTGTTTGTAGGGGTTACATCCTATGCGTAAATATATTTTGTCATTTAACACCGACTAGTCCAATAAAGTTGCCTAATAACACATTGGTGACTTTCGATGCTTTGCAGAGTGCCATATAATAATCAGAATATGGAAGCCTGTTGAAAGTCAATATTTATTTTATGACACTCCTTTGTAAAATGAATCAAAACTTGGTAAAAGCTTGTTTTGAATCTATTTACTGAATTTGTGTTATTAAATATATATGCCATTTCCTTAAACATTCCTTTTTTAATGTGATTCACTTCGTTAAGTCTTGTGATTTAACCCAAAGAATATATATTGATGTAACCATTCCTTCATATTTTATCTATTGCTTGGGGTGGGGGAAGAATTACCGCGATTTTAAGGAATTTAATATGTGAGTTTTCACTAAAAAATATATCCAAGGAAACAAAAGAAAAAGTACAAGAAAAAAATATTACCGCAAGCAGATCTTTGACTTTGAGGTAAAATCAGCAATTTTAGTCTTTTACAACTCGGACTTGTGCGTTATTATTCTTCATTTATTGCCCAATATTTATACCAAAAAATATTTTCTGTTCTTTTAAATATTGAGGACCGTATGCATTGTATCAGTTATTCATGATAGCGTAATGTAGGTACTGTATTCATATTAAATTGGCCCACATATTCCAACTTAAAATCTAAACATATATGAACACACCTTATGTTATGCTTGTTACCTGTTAAGTACGGAAACAAACAAGATCCCGATAGAGAAAAACATGTACAGTCAGGCCCGTAGCCAGTCCTGAAATTTAACCGAGGCAAATCCCTTATTTGGAGGTCCGGTGACATTCACCTCCATCTCCATCCCATATTTTGTTGATTTCCTGCATTTTGTTAAATTTCCCGGACAGTGTTTTCAGTTCTAAGCACAACATATTTTGTGAACGATTGATAATATATTGGTATTTAAGTTGTTTTTATGTTAAGTATGTACATTCCCAAAATTTAACCGAGGCAACTGCCTCTTTGTGCCTCAGCCTGACAGTATTTTAGACCAACAGGCTCACTGCCTGGGGTAACCCTTTATTGGGCAAAAAAACCGCAAATAGCGCGATAAATGTATTAAATTAATATTCATCCATCAATCACAGACAATTTTCTTCAACAACAAATGTCTTCCATTCATTTAGAACAATATAAATATTAAATATCACTAGACTTTTTGTGTCGCCTTTCTGTTATGATACATTTAGCTGTTAGATCCTACAGGTCAAGTGTTAAAGGAACAGCATGGAACTCTTGTTTTTTTCTCTTCTCTTCAATGCAATATATGTATATATATAATATCAGTGTGTATATTCTTAACTGAAAGACTAAAGATGCTGATATTAACTCAGACGGTCAAAGGTCGTACATTGTAAGATTGCAGGAAAGACATATGATGAAGTGGAAAGCCAAATAGTTTATTTACCTCCCTTGTTTTATTACCTCCCTTGATTGACTCGCACTATAAATTGAAATTTGTTGTTGGACATAGTGAAGGAATTATCTATATAAAATATAAATTGTAAGATTAATTAAACGTACTGCTGCAATGGTACACTGGTACGATCCTCTATTTTATCATTGGAATGTTTTTACATAGTATGGGTTAGTTACTATTACAGATAAAAAATAATTATCAATCGAAAAGTTACTAATCTCCTGCTTCCTGTAAATTAATGGTGGTGTGAGTACACAACTTGGCTCTTCCTGTATCACCATATGCATTTCTGTAGCAATTCACATCATTTGGAAACAGTTTGCATTGGGAGTAGCTAATGTCAAATGAAAATTTAGCATTCAATGGTACTTGAGGTACTCTGCTTGAATTGATGTTAGTGGTACTTGCTAAATTACATTTGCCTGAAGAAGTAATGGTAAATAACTGCTATACAAAAGTGTAAATATGTGTGTTTTACAACTGAAACAGTTAAATTGACCAAAAAAATAACATGCTCGGTATCCTTGAACATGCTTGGAGATTGAATAAATTCCTATGTTCTTTACATGCTCGGAGGTCGAATAAATTCCCATATCCTTTAACATGCTCGGAGGTCGAATAAATTCCTTTGTTCTTTAACATGCTCGGAGATCGAATAAATTCCTATATCCTTTAACATGCTCGGAGGTCGAATAAATTCCTTTGTCCTTTTCATGCTCGGAGGTCGAATAAATTCCTGTATTCTTTAACATGCTCGAGGTCGAGTAAATTCCAACATTAGGTTCTTTAACATGCTCACATGCTCGGAGGTTGAGTAAATTCCTATGTTCTTTAACATGCTCGGAGGTCGAATAAATTTCTGTGTTCTTTAACATGCTCGGAGGTCGAATAATTCCTGTGTTCTTTAACATGCTCGGAGGTCGAGTAAATTCCTATGTTCTTTAACATGCTCGGAGGTCGAATAAATTTCTGTGTTCTTTAACATGCTCGGAGGTCGAATAAATCCTGTGTTCTTTAACATGCTCGGAGGTCGACTAATTTCCTGTGTTCTTTAACATGCTCGGAGGTCGACTAAATTCCTGTGTTCTTTAACATGCTCGAAGGTCGAATAAATTCCTGTGTTCTTTAACATGCTCGGAGGTCGATAAATTCCTGTGTTCTTTAACATGCTCGGAGTCGAATAAATTCCTGTGTCTTTAACATGCTCGAGGTCGGATAATTCTTGTGTTTTTTTAACATGCTCGGCGGTAGAATAACTTAAACATGCTCGGAGATGGAATAAATTCCTGTGTTCTTTAACATGCTCGGAGTTCGAATAAGTTCCGATGTTCTTTAAAGTGCTCGAGGTACTTGGGGACCTCCTGGTTTACATCACATATGTATTAAGGACACACTGAGTAACAGCAGCACAGTGAGGCTAGATGTGTGATCACCAGATATGAAATTGAATGTGGGGGCCACCGTAGCCCCGTTTTGTTGTGGAATAAAGGGTTGGATAAATGGAGATTGGCTTTGTTTTACAGTAAATAGGCATGGGGGTGTATTTATGCATAAATGGTCATTTTACTGGTTGAGGTTTTCCAAAACACAAAGAAAGCAGAGACTGTATAGTATAACATTTACCATATACTGCTCGCTTGATGGTATAGCTATAAAAAATAAGGTGAGTTCACTATAACCCCCACTGATCCCATTTAAACCGTCGACCCATTGTCGGAACCCACCAATTATCGATTAGATTATCATTCCTTTGACCAAAATGGAGTTAATAATGTAATCAGTCAAATGTGGGTTCGACGATGCTGCGGATTCTGTTATGGGGGGAAAAAAAGAAGGAAACAATTAAAAAGGTGAATCAACCTACATGTACCTACACATTTTGTCTTGACCATAATGGAAACACACCTATTGTTTTTAGAGCCCTAATTTAGCAGTACTTACATCTCTTCGGAAGCTAACTCACAATTGGTATACTCTTCAATTATTTCCCAGAATTCCTATCACTGTGAGTCAAGGTCACCGCCAGTACAAAATGTTTCACATTGGGCTACAAGTACTTCAAGTTATAATTTGTCCTTTCTCGGCACATAACATGCATAGTTTCAGTTTGTTGGCACGATGTTGTTATGTTAACTAACCAAATGTTGGGGGGGTGAAACTGGGAAAGTATAAATTAAGGGTAAGTTGCCTTTATTTATAGCACTTAACACCTACCATAAATAATAGCACAACTTCCTGACTCCAGAAGACGACATTTATTATAGGATAACATTTTAATTTTGTCTTAAAGTGACGCACGACATCATGGTTTTTAAAAACTTGCAGCGTCACTTTAGTTTTTAGCTCTACTGATCAGAGATCAGCAGAGCTTCGCCGTGTGCGGAGCCGTCGGTCCGTCTGATGTCCGTCACTTTTTTTTGTAGCGACAACTCCTCTGAAACTATCGGATGGATATTCATGAAATTTACAGAAATGTTGCCCTAAAGTCTAGTAGATCTAGCAAAAATTCATGTTGATGTGAAAGCCAAGATTGCCCGCCACAGCTAAAAATAGAGTTTTAAAAATAAAGTTTTGTACTAGCTACATTCATGAAAACTATAAGTGATTTGATATGGAAGGGACTTTTTCTAAATGATCGACATGACATGAGTTGATCCTTGTCAAAATCGTTTTGATTCAACGTTAAACATGGCTGGCACCCATCTTTGTTACATAGAGTTATATAGTAAATACTTGTGCGACTACTCCTCTGAAACTTACTTGACGGATTGTCATGAAACTTACAGGAATGTTGCTCTTGATGCTAATGATGCCTAGCAAAATTTCAGATCTGCCAGAAATTCAAGATGGCCGTCACAGCTAAAAATAGATATTTAAAAAAACAAGGTTTGTAGCGACTACTGTCTTGTAAACTATAAGTGATATTGACAAGTTTGTAGCGACTACTTCTTGAAAACTATAAGTGATATTGATATGGGACTTTTTCTAAAATGATCAGCATGACATGATGGTGATCCTTGTGGAAAATTATTTTGATTCGACGTTAAACATGGCTGCCAGTGGCCATCTTTGGTTACATAGAGTTATATAGTAAAAACTTGTAGCGACTACTCCTCTAAAACTACTTGACGGATGTTCATGAAACTTCACAGAAATGTTGCTCTTGATGTCTAGTTGATCCTAGAAAAATTTCAGGTCGGCCGGAAATTCAAGATGGCCGCCACAGCTAAAAATAGATTTAAAATAAATAAGTTTGTAGCGACTACTTCTTGAAAACTATAAGAGATATTGATATGGGACTTTTTCTAAAATGATCAGTATGACATGATGTTGGTCCTTGTCGATAATTATTTTGATTTGACGTTAAACATGGCTACCAGCGGCCATCTTTGTTTACATAGAGTTATATAATGAAAACTTGTAGCGACTACTCCTCTGAAACTACTTGACGGATTTTCATGAAACTTCACAGGAATGTTGCTCTTAATGTCTAATTGATCCTAGCAAAAGTTCAGGTCGGCCGGAAATTCAAGATGGCCGCCACAGTTAGAAATAGATTTTCAAAAAACAAGTCTGTAGCGACTACTTCCTGAAATCAAAATCAATCAGTAGAGCTTCAAGGTCATTGACCTCTTGTTCTTCATAAATTGCAATTGTTCAGTCACAAATATTAATTATAAGAACAGAATAAAGCTAATTGTTTTTGCATATTACTAACTGTTGATTACATTTCACCAATAATATATTTAAACTTATGTAGAATAAATGAAGCAAAATGAAACTTAAACTTATATTTGAATTATATGCAAGCTGATTTAAAGTCAAAAGTGATAGCTAGTTATATAAACTGAAAGGCCTAATTCTAAAGTGATAAGACTTCAAGATTGCCATGTGTCCCTTTAATTGTATTTTTATTTTACGAGGTTATCTCTGTCATTGAAAAACGAATTCAAAAAGTAACCATGATAAACTAGGAATAGCTTCTTCGTTTTTCATCTTTTCTTTACCAAATGTGTTCAAATGTAAATATCAATTATAGCTATAGGATATGTTTCGAAAACCAGCCACATCTGAATTACACCACATGACTCACCTGCACCCACTATTCATAACCCCTTCCTCCTTACCCCTCCTGTTTCTTTTATTTTATAAAGTCCCCACGGTGAAAGTTATAAGCGTGGACACATTCGAAAACTAGCCGTCTGAATAGAAACAGCAGAGTTATGGCCCTTAAATAATTTAATAATTTAATATATTCTGTTTTCACTGATCGTTACCAATCTGGTTCAGAATGTTAATCAGTTCGAAAAAACAGCCATATCTGACCCCGCCCCTTGTCTCCCCCTACCATCCCCTCCCTCACCCCGCCCCCCCCCCGCCCCCCCCCCCCCCTCCCACCCCCAATCCCAAAACACCCACCCCATTCACTTGATTTCCACCCTATTAAACACAGAAATGTATGTTTTGTGTGGGAACTAGTTTAATTAATTAATCTAGCAGTTTAATGGGGGATCTATATAGTATACACGTAAAGAACGTTCAGTATTATAGATGGAGTGAAGTATGGAATTCCTAGCGGATTCGAACCTTTGTAACGTTCGCATGCCACGAAAGAACGACAACTACGCTAAAGACCTACGACATAGACCCATTGACCAAAATATTGATCTCGATAAGAAGGATTACTAAGACGACCCCCTTTAAACGTCTCAGACATCCTCCGGAATTGTCAAATTTCTGTCATTTAAGTACGCACGAAAACACGCACACACAGACACACATACACACGCACGTTTCAGCTGATGTTCCCGATAACTTTAATTTAGTATATATTTTCTTATTTGGGGCGACCATTAACCTTATATCTGCTACCGCAGTCTATATG
>JAWPHD010010141.1:15000-96721 GCA_037043455.1 Cyrtodaria siliqua | reverse complement strand
CCCGTGAAGTGTCATGAAAATCCGTCAAGTACTTTTAGGAGTAGTCGCTACAAGTTTTTTACTATATAACTCTATGTAAACAAAGATGGCCGCTCACGTTTGACGTTGAATCGAAACGATTTTCGACAAGGACCAACGTCATGTCATGCTGATTATTTTAGAAAAAGTCCCATATCAATATCACGTATATTTTTTAAGAAGTAGTTGCCACAAACTTGTTTTTTTAGCTTTGGTGGCCATCTTGGATTTCACATCAACATGAGTTTTTGCTAGGATCAACTAGACTTCATAGGCAACATTTCTGTAAAGTTTCATGAAAATCCATCCAGTAGTTTCAGAGGAGTTGTCGCTACAAAAAAAGTTTACAGACGGACAGACGACGGACACCGCACCACGGCATAAGCTCTGCTGATCTTTGATCAGTAGAGCTAACTTTGTATAGCTGCTGATCTTTGATCAGTAGAGCTAACTTGGTACAGCTCCTCAGAAATGCTGGATATAGTTATAATGGACATCGCTCCAAGCTGGTTATTCATTGTGGCAAGTTTGAAAGAAAATTATTAAGAGATATAGACTGACACACAACATAAGTGGGTGGTCTGCTTCCACCGCAATACAAACACCATTATACATAGCCTAAAATGTGCTGAAATGACACCAAACACCAAGAACATCTTCCTATAAATAATGAACTGTCTTAAATCGGATATTTAAAATTTTATTTTAACAACAGATATACACGGTTTCTAAAGCTACTGATGACGAGGTTACACATACACCTTACATATTTTGAGAATCCAAACTCTTTTGACGAATTATAACCAGCCAGGACAAACCCAAAAACTGGAGTGTCAAATTAAGTTACCAACTTGTAATTGATTTTATGCATATTCATTCATGGATATTTTAAGAACTGGTGAATAAACCCATACTTTTTATCGGTAAATATTCATAATACACCTTATAGGCTATTTTTCTTTTTGGCCTTACCTAAGAGTGGTTTAACTTGTTACAGTGTCTTCATAGTTTCCACAGTCACGTCATTTTTTCCAGCCATAGAAGCAACTGGTGCTTTGAACACTGGTACGTACTGGAACAAACATCTCCTGTCTGCAATAAAGTTCACAATAAAAATATAAATATATATATCATTATGCTGTGAAACAAAATATTAAAGACACTGACACTACAAAATGAATTATATTAACATTTTATCCAGGTCATATAATAACGTACATGTGCCAATTGAAAGTGTAGTTTTATTCACGGATTCTTAAAATACCCATGATTAAATATGCATCAAATGAATTACGAGTTGATTTTGAAGTTTGGCCTTAAGTCTCATTCCCCCCACCACCCCCACCCCCCACCACAGGCGGCGCAATTATCACAAATCATCTCGCCGTTCCTAAAATGTGTATTTTATGCACTAAGGGCCTGTCCTGGCCCAGGTTAAACTTAAAAGCCGTTGTTTAATATTGTATCTACAGAGAGTAGATCCTCAAAATATGTAAGTTATATATATATAGTACCGGTCATCTGTACAGGTAAATTTATAAACGTTCTGTAGTTCACAAGTCATACAATTTGGCTGCTGATGTGGGGATAGCTAATTTAAGAAGTAAAATCTACACAAATTTCAAACTTACAGTCGTACAGATTGCAGTAACTGGAGTAAAACATTAATATTACCATATCAGACTTTGCAAAAATGGTAATCCTTTGCTAGACGTTCAGTATATGAACAGTAGTTCTAGGACAGGTAGGCCCGGTGTCATTATGTGACTGGGTGGGGTATCATGTCATGCATCTACTGCACGATAATTTCAGTGTGGCAGCCCTATATAAGTTGAGCCTAGAGCTCACTGCATTGTTAAAAGTGATTTTAAACCCATGCATACATACTCGTCTGTCTTGCCCATGGATGTACAGCGTCAGTAGACGTCATCTCCAAATATCTTCTTTAAAAGCTGGGCCAGGTGTTTCTACTGAGATACTTTGATCTATGCACCGCGACAGCTACTCCCGCCTCATCCGCACGCCATATTTGGCTGCTACAAGAAACCTAACTCTGAAAATAGTTTTCCTAAAATCATAATACATCAAGTGACGTGTGCTGCCTTAAATAGTATAAATTATTTTTAGGAAAACCATTAAAAAAACAGTTTTTCTGAAATTACCAAATATTTTATCACACCTTATACAAAAGGTATGCATTTAGGGCCGTTTGGCCATCTTGTTAAATATATGCTTTTCTCAACTTAGTTTTTGAAGCTGCAGCGTTTTTGGCCCATCCTCCATATTTTATCTTGATGTAAGATGATGAGCCTGGCATGATCATTCCTGTTAGGCGCCATATAGACTTTCATGTGTTGGTGCGCCGTAAAACCCAATTCAATTGTTTGAACTCAATTAATCTTTTGTTACATTACCAATTTGAGCACATATTCTTTTAACATCAAACATTTATAATATTTAATGTTTTTTTTGACCAATACCAAATTTTATATAAACCAGCAATTTTATACCTTCTGACAGCCATGGTTTCTGTCTCCTCACACAGTTGCAGTTCCACAGCATCTTGCTCAGCCTTTTAAGCCTACCGAAATATAAAACGTAAACAAAATGTTTATCATAACAAGAAATGTCAACACTGTGAGACAAACAAGTCAACAGGAAGTTTGATCAATATATATACCACGGGTCTGATTCTCATAGTATGCTAAACTTATTGGGAACATGTATCAAGCCGCAGCAGTGCGTACAGAGGCACAATTATTGTGGACTACGCTCCCTATCACTCCCCAAATTTTGAAATTTTATTTTAAATTAGCAACAATAATATCAACTACCCATACCATGCTTAAAATATTGTAAAGCAAATGAACACACTGTCTGGGACTGACAAATGATTTCTAAAAATAATTAAGTCGTCCTATAATTATTTCTTTAAATTTCCCGCTATTAAAATTTAAAAGTTTTAAATGTAACCTATAATTAAAAACTCATTTGATAATGGATTCTTTAATATTGGTAGTTGCATATTTTGAAATAAAAAGAGAACCTTATCTGTTTCAGAACACATTTTGTCCGAAATATATACTATCCGAATTTACTACTACTTTTGCCGAATCCCAACTGTCATTAGTAAAACAGTATTCACACTTTAAAACGGTAAACATGTATTTTTTTCTTGAAAATTCTCATTATATTGATACAATTCTTTGTTTTAATAAGCAAGCATATCTTGTGTTTATAATATAAAGCAGATTAACTTTCGTTTTGGCTCAGTGACGAGTCGATTTAATTTGGGAAACCGCGGTCATAAAACCACTTCATTTTTTGTTTATGCTCGTAAACAGTCTTCACAAATTGTTTAAATCAGAAAGTATGCATTTAAATGAAATTGGAATGAACTGTTTTCTATAGCTACATGGCTAAATACGTGCAGACTGGGCTCAGTCTTGGAATTTCGAAGGATAGAATGTTCGCGAAAATTGATGACATTTGTAGTCCGAACTTGCAACACCAAATTTTCTATCGAAAATAACAGAAATTCATGAGTTCCGTGTTTAGTGAAAGAAATAATACTTATAGAATTGTATATGCAAGAAAATATGTTGAGTAATCGTTCCAAAATACTTACTATTGCGCATTTATTAACGCCGCATGATTCGGCACAACGTTCTTCCCATGCGTTCTTCCGAGCGAGCGTTCTAAACGGCGACGTCATTAATTGTCACTCGGCAGAATAATCCAGTTTACACCGATGGCGTTATAATTTAAACTAATAGCGAGTGGAAACTCTCCGAAGTCTAAATACACAGGCCTAAATTACCGACAATAACATATTATTTTCAAGAAATAACAATCATTTGATTTTCCCGCTCATAATAAATATTGAATGCGCATGCGCAATCGTTATAAAATCAACACCATGTAGGTCATTTCCTGTTGACCTAAAAAAAGAAAAGTAATCAGTAATTGTGCTTTACTTGATTTAAGTAAAACATAAATAACCAAGAATGGTGCAACAATGGTTATCATGGGTGGGGTGGGGGGGGGGGGGGGACAATCTTTCTTTGACCATCATCATGGGCGGATCCGGGGGGACAAACTTTCTTTGACCATGGTCATCTTGGGCGGATCCGTGGGGGAGGGGAGCAAGCCCCCCCCCCACCCCCCCACCCACTTTTTAACAAAATGGTAAAATAAGTTTATTTGTTATTTGGAGGGGTTTTCTGCTCGTTTAAGTCCCTCACCGGTCCTGGGGGGACTATTTACCGGTCCCGGGGTTGGGGGGGGGGGACTATAGGTATGCACCCTGTCCGTCCTTGTCGGGGCCATATTTTCAATACTATAATACTTAGAGATACCAAACTTGGTATGTGAATACATCTTGGGATAGCGGTACATTGCGTACCAAAATAAGGTCATTGTGACCTTGACCTGTGACCTCCGTCATAGAAAATGCATAGAAAATGCTTGTCCGGATCGTATTTTAAATACTATAACACTTAGAGCTACCAAACTTGGTATGTGAATACATCTTTGGATAGCGGTGTGTCGCGTAACAAAATAAGGTCACCTTGACCTGTGACTTCTTTCATAGAAAATGCTTGTCCGGACCGTATTTTCAATACTATAACACTTAGAGATACCAAACTTGGTATGTGGATATATTTTGTGATAGCGGTGTGTCGCGTACCAAAATAAGGTCACTATGACCTTGACCTGTCACCTCTGTCATAGAAAATGCTTGTCCAGACCGTATTTTCAATACTATAACACTTAGAGATACCAAACTTTGGATGTGGATACATCTTGGGATAGCGGTGTGTCGCGTACCAAAATAAGGTCACTGTGACCTTGACCTGTGACCTCGTCATAGAAAATACTTGTCCGGACTGTATTTTTAATACTATAACATTTAGAGATACCAAACTTGGTATGTGAATACCTTGGGATAGCGGTGTGTCGCGTACCAAAATAAGGTCATTGTGACCTTGACCTTTGACCTCCATCATAGAAAATGTCTGGAAAATGTTTGTCTGGGCCGGTGGGGGACTATGGCTTGCCCTGCAATTCTTGATGCTCTTGCTAACCGAAAAAGATGTTTACGCCCAACTAAAAACCCATTTTTACGCCCCGCCTAACATGAAATCTTGGATCCGCCCCTAGTCACGTCATTAAACCATGATTGACCATGGACTTTTAGCATCTGACCTTTGCCAACCATGGTTCATGTGCACCCTGATTAATAACATTTCGCAGGGATATGAAACTTTTGTTCAGCGAATAAGCATTATAAACAACACAGTTTTTCTTGCTATTATATCCTTTTATATCGGTATTTTGAAGAGATAGAAACAAAATCCTCCTTGAAGCAAACGGTAAACAAATATGCTAGACTTAATTAAAAAAATACACCATGACAAATTACATGCTGTAATAAACGAGCAGAAATACTTTACATGCTGTAATAAACGAGCAGAAATACTTTGAAAAAGAACATCAGTGTGCTGTGAGTCACCTGGAGTGGACAAAAATCAGATCATCTCTTTGTAGTTATTTGGAGTGGATAGCTAAATTAATACATCTCTTGGTAGTGGTTTGGAGTGGGTAGATACAATACTATATCTCTGTGGAGTCATTTGTAGTGGATAGTTAAAATTTACAAATCTCATTGGAGTCATTTGGAGTGGACTCAAATGGAGTGGACTCCAACTGTGGTCCACTGGATTATAAGCAACCTCTTCATCCACTGCAAATCAACTTTGACCACTCCAAGTTGGTCTGGGAAGGGTTAATCAAACTGTTAAAACCCTATTATTTTAAACAAAATGAAACAAAACTAATGTATGTTTTTATTTATTTTAATTCATTTCATTCATTTATAATATATATTGATCTGTAATTTGTTTTTCATCTCCATTTTATTAGCGATGAAAATTCAGTCCAGTCTACTTTTTACGGTAAAGAAAAAGTTTAAGTCCAGTTTATGCCTCCTTTTTCCAGTAAAAAAGTTCAGTTTACACCTCCTTGTAAACAAAGTGTCAAAAAGTTTGTCCAAATTTCGCCTCTTCTAAAAGTATAAGTCCAAATTTACGCCTCTTCTAAAAGTTTAAGTCCAAATTTACGCCTATTCTAAAAGTGTAAGTCCAAATTTACGCCTCTTCTAAAAGTTAAGTTCAAATTTACGCCTCATTGAAAAGTTACGCCTCAATATTTTTAAATTACGCCTGGTTTTAAAATTTACGCCTTGCATTGACGCCCGTCAATATATAGAAATTACGTGTCCTGCTCGCTTACGCCTGGCTAATAACACATAACTATCATTTACGCCTAGTTTACGCCTGGTTTACGCCTCAAAACCAGGCGGATTACGCCTGATCACTTCGTACGGGAGTGCTCCAAGAATTATTTTTTAGGGGACTAGCCCAGGGCTAGTGGGTCCTGAAAATCCACTAGCCCTGTGTTTTTTTTTCACTTGCCCTGAGTTTTTTTGTCACAAGCCTTGTTTTTTTACTTGCCTTAAACATAATGTGTCCGTTTGTATTTGTCTTTGTCAGTTATCATTTATCTTGTTTGGCAATACATTTACGTATCTCGTTTCAGTAAAATTTATTTAAATGAACCAGCTCACTGAGACCTGACTCTATCTATTACTTATACCCAGCTGACGACATCTCATTATGTTAAAGCTGATTCTGATTTAACGGATTCAGATACTCTATTATAATTCATTGAATACTGAGAAAATTTTAAAAAAAATCAGTAATTCTTGTCTTCTCATAACCAATTGATGTACGTTTAAGTTGCGTTGGCAGTAGTCATTGGGTGAAAGCGTAGCAATGGTAAGATGGAACAATTTAGGACATTTTTTTTTTTAGCATTACCCCACCCACAAATTGTATACAGTGATACAAGTTTTCAAGTCCATTTCCTCCAGGAAGGCATTTTAATCGGCAAAATACATTGGAAAATAAATATAAACTGTTAACTGTATATGAAAATAACTGTTTAAAATATATTTACAAAGAAATCGATATTTCTTCTCACATATATATTGCATATATTTCCGTGTATCTTATCAGTTTCGCTTCGCGGGAGTTCTTTCCCCTGAGTCAGGAATTTCTAAATGTTATCTAATTATTGATATATTTCGCTTTTCACAGTTTCATATAAAGCATGCTTCCATTATCAAAAGTCCATGGTCTCTTGATTCATCAAAAGTCGCCGACAAATCAGCGTGATTGTGTTGATTGTGATTCTGTATCGGCCTATTTGTAATCGTTTTGAGTCTGTACCGCCATTTTGAGCTGACCACGTGACGAACATGTGATCAACCAGTAGTATTTTTAAAAAGTGGTTTCATTGGCTAATCGACCCCAGTTGAAATACTATACATCAATTGATTGGGTAATGCCGACTGTCAATTAAGGTTCTTGGAGGATGGACTTACAGCATGTTTTGTTTTGATGTTGAAAACCGCCGACGCCCGCGGCGAATGCTTATTGAATTACCTAAGCCAGTGCAATTAACAGATTATGACTCATGTGGGAATGTTTTATTACAGGTGCCTGACGGGCGCGTGTCTGTTATACACAGACCTTGTAATTTAGGCAGTGGGATTTTTTTTTGATTTTTTTTTTGGACTAGCCCGACGGGCTAACTGCATGGAATTTGTTACAAGCCCGACTTCAATTTTGACTAGCCCAGAGCGTCGGGCTATCCAATTTCTGGAGCCCTGAGAGTGTCTGCAAGTAGGATGTCAATCTCTCCCAGAGGCCATTACATTGACCTCTGTTAACGTCTAAGAAAGTAGTCTGCGATCACATGATAATTTGTCACATGACCATAGCTAAAATATAAAAATAGCAACAGAACTTCAACACCGTGGCACCACCAACTATCGACCGTTGATTGACATGTAAACAATCGAAAGAAACACAACTTTTTATCTACATTTTGATATATAGTATAGGTTAGTACTTTAAGTAGGTTGTTAAGATCTATGTGATATTGGAAATTGCTGGTAACGCAAATCGCTGTGCTGTTACGCTATGGGGACGATTTGGTGGTGCCCATTTTAAAGTTTTGACAGCGGAGTGATATGCCAAAGTACAAACATTTATTCTACCGCAATATAATCCTGAGCATATTTACTGTATATTTAAAACATTCAAGCGGAACATTGTTTTCTTTGTAATATAAGCATTTCATATGAAGTTAAGTCAGAAAAATATTAGTGTTGTCAAGAAAATTTGCATTTCCACCGTTTTTCATCGTTTGCCAAGATTCTTGGTATTTGGTGAGACGTTGACAGAGATATATGTGTATGCAAGGAACGACAACTCTGGGTAGAGATTGGTAGGATGATTATATTGATTTATAACATTTTAAACAGAGGTTGAAAAATTCACTTAGTGAACAATTAATAAAATAGGTATGTATGACTTGCATAAATAATAACTCGGCTTTATTCTGAATTTTATTTCATATTTAGCTTGTCAAAAAGCTTATCAACCATTTGAATCAAGGCTCGCTTTAACCATTCGCCAATTTGCCATAGGCGAAAAGAAACCCAAACTGGCAAATGAATATCATAAGAAATACATAGCAAATTCGCCAGACATTGGCAGTCTGGCGAATCCAAATTTCCGACCGATTTTGTCTAGCTACTTTGGAACCCAGGGCCTTCCCCAGGAATTTTTTAAGGGATAGTGGCATTCAGTGTGGGACGGGGGAAGGGTGCGGGAGGGGATCCCTCCTGCATATATCAATTACTTTTTCATATACTTTGAAGTAAAATACTGGTTTTGGCATACACTTGACACATATAAAACAAGTTTTAAATATATCTACCAGTGTATGTCCATTTTTTTCTATTATTTCTTTTTTGAAAAAGATGATACACTCAACTTTATACATCGTTTCACTGCTGTTCTAGATTTTATTTTGTCTTTGTAAACACTTCATTATATCTATGTAGTGAAGTTAAGCAGGAGTCATTATAATATCTTAACGTCTAAGTCATGTTTATTGCATAAAGTCGTTAGCGTTTTTCGAAAAAAAATGGTAGGAAGCGGTTATAAGTTTATTTAAATGTTATAAATTGCTGTCCTTATTCATAATTAATCGTTTTATTTTGAAACACGGAAGCAATTTCAAAACCAGAAGTAACCTAAATTATAATCTGCAACCCTGAGATTCTCAATCTCTAACCAGAGTTGTCGTTCCGAACTTGCATACACATGCGCCAATGTAATGGCCTCTGGGAGAGATTGCGAGATTCTTATAATTATATGTGATTATCGAATAATTTTGCGCTTGTGAGATTATTTTCTAATCATTATCTATTTAAAATCACGATAAAATGGATGGAGGCACGTTAATTCAAAGATAAAATATAACTTATAAGTAAATTATTTTCATGTACGTAACAATTTTACACGTCATGTACGCATGGTTGAATTCTTGAATAAGACCCTTCTCACGGAGGTAATTAACACCTCAAGGGGTTATTTGGTCAGATATGTCCTTAACACTGGGAAATGAATGTTTAGACCCACTTTTAAGGGATCGCGGCACGGTTTTATAAGGTTGCATTCAGATTAAGGGATCGCGTCATGTCGGTTTCAAAAGTTAAGGGATAGCGGTGCCGCTACGCCATAAATGGCTGGGGAAGGCCATGGAACCCCTGACTGTTAATAACAGGAAACAGCCAGATACTGAGTCATAGACTCCAATATGCATTCATTCTGTCCTTTTTAAAATTTCAGTCGACAATTTTTAAAAATTAAATTACATTAAATTAAATACAATTTTTAAAAAGTTTTGAACTCAACTTTTAATTATAAGCACTAATTAAGCAAAATGCAGCATGCATATATGATATGGAAATATTGATACCCTTCTGGTTAATATTAAAACATACTCTTTTAACTTACTTTTGATGTGTACTGGTTGTGTACCAGTTGTCGTCATTCACCAGATTTCGTCATTATCAATAAAACGGTCAATATTGTGATTTTCTTTTCAACCCCACTTTATAAATCACTGCACACTATCATCAGACGATTGTAGAGGAAAAAATATTTTAGAAATGTTAACATACACTCTCAAACCAACCCGCTTACCTATATAAATACCGTTATAAACACAACACAAATAGGGGAATCATGCGCAAATGCGCATGCGCAGGAACATTTCCTTTTAAAATATCTGACCATAAAATATCTGACCATTGAATCAATTTCAAGTGACCAAAAAAAACTAAAAGCATGTGCTAAACATTCACGTCAATCAATTTAAATTTGCGAACAGTTATTTCCCTTTAAATTATGAACGTCGAAGTGAATTAAATTACACCTGATGGGTACAGTGGCAAAATCATTTTAAATTTTAGATATAACTTTTTTTCTGACAATTTTTTGTGTGTATTTAAATGCAATGGTATATTTATGTTTCAATTAATAACTACACACGTTTTCATCATCCAAAATATGGGTTATTCGGTATTAAACGGAAGATGACGATAACTACTACATTCAGCTCAGACCACCGGCCCATTTCAGTCTATATTTAGTAACGGTCACGTGACACTTGTTACCGAGAATAGAAACAATGTAAACACAGAATATTTACGGCAAAGAGGTAAGCTTCTCTACCAGCAAAAATATTTATGAGATGACCGGATTTGATTTAGATATAGTGAAGAACCAACATAAAAATGACGATATCTGGTATACAGCCAGTATGCAAACGCGAGGTTTTAGCGCAGGCCTTCAATTAAAGTTCCAAAAACAATTTAAAGTGTTTAAAATTCTAACGCTAGCCTAGTGATTGTAAACACTGGTTGATCGTCTGTCACCTCGCTTCATAGTCTAGAAAAACTACACAAAATAAAAATTGCTTCCGAGATCATAGGAACCTCGAGAACAGGATGCTTGAGGATAGTGTAACTACAGAACACGCGAAAACTGATATCGTTGACTGCGAAATTTGGAATTTTTTACGTGATCAAAATCAAACTTAGGTAAAAACGTACCATTTGATTCATAAGCAAAAATACGTCAAAATAAATGTACCGTGTCGAGGCTGCCCATCCGCAGTCATCGTGAATTCTCTTCCGAGAAACGCGTGAATTCTCTTCCGAGAAACGCACGGGCTATGTCGATTGCCTGCACATGGCACGACTAAATTATAGCCGGTGTAAAGCGAAGGCTCTCACCATTAAACATACGTTTATCAAGTGCAAACAAACATGGCAATATAACAAGTTACAAATGTTTACCTGTATTAATTATAACCGGCACACGAACCGAACTGGCGCCATTTTATCCGCTTTTATGAAATGCGCATGCGTGAGCAGAAGACAGCGGGAAATCTAAATATTGAGGCCCGGCTTCTAACTTGTCCAACTCCATTGAGAGGTTGTCAGTTTATATTATAGTATAAAAAACCTGGTTGAGAGTGTCTGGATGTCTCATCCCTCCCCGTTTTCTCCTTTCACGGATCCACGGATCTTTTATTGGTATCGCCAAAGATATGATGTGTGTTTGTTTGTATGGTGTTTTACGTCATTTTCAACACATGTAAGGTTATATATGACGGTCGAGTTTTTGTGGTGGAAGCAGACCACACACTTTTCCTGGGTAGAACCAGTACTGTACACCTCCCGCCATCCGTAAGAATCGACATTTCCTCACTTACAAGTCAAGCTCCCAGTGGGATTCGAACCCGCAGCGGTGAGAGGCGAGAAGATATCATGAGTGGCGTAAGTCGCGAGTTGCTATTTATTATGGGTACAGTACGGCCAAATATATGCGCCAGTTGCTTTTTTTTTATTGCAAGATCACAGATCATGCTTTCACTGGTATATTTCTGTATATTTCAGGCCACTGGAGACTGAGTTTCAAATGAAAATATTCACCAATAACTTCGTCACATCATAACCTTCAGTACTGATAATGTCTTTGTTCTATTGGTATATCAGTTAAAACTGCCGAAAATGCTAAGTCCAGGGGCGTAGCTGACTGAAATGCATATAAAGGCCCGAAAAACAACGGGGGTCCGGCGGCATGCTCCCCTGGCGTGTTTTTTTTTAAATAGCTATGTAATGGTGCGTTATGGTGTATATCTGACAAAGCATATTCTTTGACAAATTTGAGAATTAACATTTGACAAAGTTGAATTACCTACACTGTAAAATAAAATAAGAAACACATGTTGACCCTTAATCCCATACCCCTTCCGGCCTCAGATTTTATTGCAGTTTTTTACTACTTTTTTTTCATTTTTCAAATTGATATGTAGACCCGGGCCTATATGGCCTAATAGTAGCTACGCCGATGAACTTGACTGCATTTTACGATTATATTTGCATGCATGCAGTCTTTTCCACGTGTTCCTACAAGATTAAGATCATGACAATCAATTTAATAATAAATTTGACATGGTCTGACCGAAAACAAATGACGGAAGTTGATATTACGGAATCGGTACGGCCACGAAACTTTTATCTTAATAACGTTTAATAATTTATCAATATAGTGTCTACATGCAAAATACATTTTAAAAAAATCTGTAGAAATTATTGGTATGGCCAGCCGCACCAATAAAACATATTGGTGCGGCCATGGCCGTACCGGCCGATAAGGCGAATACGCCCATGATGTTCAATGTTCAATCATAACTTTTTTAAATAAGGTTAAAAAGGAATGAGACATATTCAATGTATTCGTGTACGCCAGCCAAGATAATTAATGATCTATAATAGGTCATAATTTTTTTTTTAATATCATTTAATAATCAGATTTTATTAGGATAACGATAAGATTATTTTACCCAAAACGGCTCTCAAACTATGATGGATTTAATTCTTCGTTTGTTTTTTGTCTTCTTTTTTTTTCTTGTTCTTTCTTTGATCAAACATGTTATTTTAAAAAAAATCCTATTCTCTCCCGACCCCGCTCCCTTGTATCCCGACCCTCGTCTCCTTGCCTCCCAAACAATCGCCCCCTGTCTCCCACCCCTTGTCTCCCGTAACCCCGCCACCACGCCCTGTACCCCCCCCCACCCCCCACCCCCCACCACACACACCCTGGATGATAGTAACTACTAATCTCGGTCTGACTACACTTCTCAAAACTGCTAACTACACCGCTACGTTTTGGGTTATATATATCGATGGGTTGAATGTTTTTCAATAAAATAAAAAGGAAATACCAATTCAATCATTTTTACATCATTTCATTTTATTTTTTTCATGGGCAATGCTAGAACTAAACCACAATAAGCAATTACAAACGACCCATGTAAACACTAAAGTCACACTTTTCATTTCTTGTTCATAAAAGTGTGACTTTAGTGTTTACATGGGTCGTTTGTAATTGCTTATTGTGGTTTAGTTCTAGCATTGCCCATGAAAAAAATAAAATGAAATGATGTAAAAATGATTGAATTGGTATTTCCTTTTTATTTTATTGAAAAACATTCAACCCATCGATATATATAACCCAAAACGTGAGCGGTGTAGTTAGCAGTTTTGAGAAGTGTAGACTGTGTCAAGGCTTGCCTTACTTTCTGATATACAGGTAGCATACGTGAATCTTGGTAAAACACCTTTATAGGCGTGGTCTCGATCATTCCGACATATCGCCCTACTTCTCAGCAGGCGTTGTCCCTACTTCTCCGGCGTGGTCTCGATCATCCCGACATATCGCCCTACATCTCAGCAGGCGTTGTCTCGATCATCCAGACATATCGCCCTACTTCTCAGGCGTGGTCTCGATCATCCCGACATATCAACCCACTTCTCAGCAGGCGCGGTCTCGATCATCCCGACATTTTGGGAGTGCGTGGTCCTGTGGTAGAGCACCGAACTCCTGATCGAGAGGTCGTCAGTTCGATCCTCCGTCGCGGCCACGTTATTTATCCTTGAGCAAGATAATTAATCCACATTGCTTAGTACTGGTTATACGTTGTCTCGATCATCCAGACATATCGCTCTACTTCTCAGGCGTGGTCTCGATCATCCCGATATATCGCCCTACATCTCAGCAGGCTTTGTCTCGATCATCCAGACATATCGCCCTACTTCTCAGGCGTGGTCTCGATCATCCCGACATATCGCCCTACATCTCAGCAGGCGTTGTCTCGATAATCCAGACATATCGCCCTACTTCTCAGGCGTGGTCTCGATCATCCCGACATATCACCCCACTTCTCAGCAGGCGTGGTCTCGATCATCCCGACATTTTGGGAGTGCGTGGTCCTGTGGTAGAGCGCCGAACTCCTGATCGAGAGGTCGTGGGTTCGATCCTCCGTCGCGGCCACGTTATTTATCCTTGAGCAAGATAATTAATCCACATTGCTTAGTACTGGTTATACCCAGGAAGCCATCGAGAGTGATTAATCATCGCCCCACTTCTCAGTCTACACAGGGACTCATGTAATATAGACGGGTCCTGGTCTACATGGATTCATATACCGTTTTCGATCTGAGTGATGTTTTACGTCACTTTAAGCACGTGTTAGGTCATATATGACGGTTGATTTTTTGTGCGGGTAGAACAAATACTGTATAACTCCCTCCATCTGTAAGAATCGACACTTTCTCACTTGAGAAGTCAAGCTCCCAGTGAGATTCAAACTCGCAGCGGTCAGAGGCGAAAACGTTTTAGTCTTTATTGTTTCCGTCACTGCTCAAGGCGCTTTTGAAAGGAAATGAATGTTGTTTAACGGCCCATCAATCGGGACCTGAAGACATCAGTACTTTCATGGACGAACCTAATCCTAAAATATAGCTTGTTGGTAGGTAGATGTACACGATTGGATCGGAACTATAGTGTAACTAATGATAGAAGGGACGTTACAGGGCCATAGCTACAGTATTCAGGATGTGTACGCAAATCTCGGGATGGTGTGCATGCGTGCGTGTGAGTGTGTGGGTGTGGAGGGGTGTGTGGGGGTCGTGGGTCGGGGGGAGGGGGGGGGGGTCGTGGTGTCGGCTCCCCACGAAAAAAAAATCTAGATCGTCTTTGGTGCATTCTAGGTGTTTTTTAACTGCACCTGAAACTTGTCCAAAGAGGTGTTACGGGCAATATTATCAACTATTTCGAAACGATAAACGAAAAATACAAGTAACTATATCACTTGTATGTGTCTATATCATTGGTATATGTCTGTATCACTGGTATATGTCTGTATCACTAATATATGTCTATATCACTGGTATATGTTTGTATCACTGGTATATGTCTGATTTCTGTATCACTGGTATATGTCTGTATCACTGGTATATGTCTGTATCACTGGTATATGTATGTATCACTGTTATATTTCTGTATCACTGGTATATGTCTGTATCACTGGTATATGTATGTATCACTGGTATATGTCTGTATCACTGGTATATGTATGTATCACTGTTATATTTCTGTATCACTGGTATATGTCTGTATCACTGGTATATGTATGTATCACTGGTATATGTCTGGGTCACTAATATATGTTTGTATCACTGGTATATGTCTGATTTCTTTATCACTGGTATATGTATGTATCACTGATATATGTATGTATCACTGGTATATTTCTGTATCACTGGTATATGTATGTATCACTGGTATATGTCTGTATCACTGGTATAATAGGATTATTACTAGAGTAACGTGTTCTGGAAGTTTGTATCACCTCTCGAAGGTAAATGCCAGATCAAGGATCACACTCGAGGCTACGCCTCTCGTGTGATCCTGATCTGGCATTTACCTTCGAGAGGTGATACGCCTCTCGTGTGATCCTGATCTGGCATTTACCTTCGAGAGGTGATACAAACTTCCAGAACACGCTACGCCTCTCGTGTGATCCTGATCTGGCATTTACCTTCGAGAGGTGATACAAACTTCCAGAACACGTTACTCTAGTAATGATCCTTTTATTATATACCTCTTACACATCATTAACATAGAAACATTTGCATTGCTATTGCATACACATTCAATAAAGCATATTATTTCTGGATAAAGTGCAGCGGGAAAATGTACGTAGTTTTAAGGTGTTGGTGTTCATTGGTCTGATCTACTTGTTTTGTTTGTATGACGTAACGTCGTCTTGACGTTCTCGCGCATAGTGGCGTAAAACTTGCTTGAATCATTGGAAAAACCGCTGTTCTATTTTTGGTAAGATACTAATTCTATTTTTAGTAGCATAGTGATAACCTGTAGTGTGATACAGGTTGTTGTATTCCATAGTAAGAAATTGAAGTTACTATGTATATATTATTGATAAGTATATAATAAATGTATGTATCACTGGTATATGTCTGATTTCTGTATCACTGGTATATGTATGTATCACTGATATATGTCTGTATCACTGGTATATGTCTGTATCACTGGTAGATATATGTATCACTGGTATATGTATGTATCACTGGTATATGTCTGTATCACTGGTATATGTATGTATCACTCACTGGTATATGCCTGTATCACTGGTATATGTCTGTATCACTGGTATATGTCTGTATCACTGGTATATGTTTATATCACTGGTATATGTCTGATTTCTGTATCACTGGTATATGTATGTATCACTGATATATGTCTGTATCACTGGTATATGTCTGTATCACTGGTATATGTATGTATCACTGGTATATGCCTGTATCACTGGTATATGTCTGTATCACTGGTATATGTCTGTATCACTGGTATATGTTTATATCACTGGTATATGTCTGATTTCTGTATCACTGGTATATGTATGTATCACTGATATATGTCTGTATCACTGGTATATGTATGTATCACTGGTATATGTCTATATCACTGGTATATGTCTGTATAACTGGTATATGTTTGATGTCTGTATCACCGGTATATATCTATATCACTGGTATATGTCTGTATCATTGGTATATGCCTATATCACTGGTATATGTATGTATCACTGGTATATGTCTATATCAATGGGGGGGGGGGGGGGAAATCATGATCTTTTTTATTTATTACCTTATCTATCGTTTCAAGACAAACTCGATACTCACCGAATAAAGGTACAAAGTGAAATACAGTCGGATGGACAACTTCGGAGGAGTTGAGTGGACAAGTTTTAGATTTAAATAAAAAACTTCAAAGTCCCGTAACTCCACCAAAAATCATTTAACCTGAACATCATGACAATATGTGCTATTAGACATCAGACCGATACTTCGTATGAAGCTTCATGAAAGTCAGTGAAAAAAAACAGAAGCTGAGCAGACACGCTTTAGATTCGAAACTCTCTATGTCTCTGTCTGTCTGTCTGTCTGTCTCTCCCTCCCTCCCTCTCTCTGTCTCCCTCTATCTCTCTCTTACATTCTCTTATCTTCTCTTCCTTACCTACCGACATACCTATTCTCTATTTTATTCTCTTATCTTCTTTCTCTATTATCTTCTCTTCTCTTATCTCCCCTACCTACCGACCTATCTAGGTCTGTCTGTATGTCAGCGTCTCCGTGGTCGAACATGGTTAACGACGTTGCGTTATAAACCTTCGCCTCTCACCGCTGCGAGTTCGAATCCCACTGGGAGCTCGACTTGTAAGTAAGGAAGTGTCGATTTTTACGGATGGCGGGAGGTGTACAGTACTAGTTATACCCAGGAAAAGTGGGTAATCTGCCTACTCAATAAACCTTTATGGTTATATATGTGTAATATACGAAAAGATTTTTTTAGTAAAATATTTGATAAAATCAATCAAAAATCATGATAGCTTTTACCATTGTTGGTAGCATTATTTTAATCATGCATCATGTTTCCATGTTATTAAAATCAAGGGGGTGATAATACTTGTTTTATCGATAAATCGCTATGCGTTCATATACCTACTAGTTTCGGTGAATTTCGGGCAGCATTTCTATAATTAATTGTTATATGTATTTGACTTGTGTTCATTCTACCTCCCATGATTAATATTGATGATTAATCTTGGATTACAATTCGATCAGGAGAGCTACTTTTGACCAAGAGGACATTACATAAATATCGCTCCTCGCAAACATTTTTTTGCTGGAATAAATAGTTTGCTAGTACAGGGGAGGAAACTCTGGCCGTTGCATTAGTGGCGAAGGAGTGAACCCCCTTATCTAAGTAGACTATTTAGTCCTACACAACAGAAATGTCTTTGTAATAGCAGAGATCGAACAACATTAAGAAACGGTGTACACATGTTGTAAAATTTGCCTGTTGATGGCCAGATAGCTACTTTAAAGGGAATGTAGCCATTATCACACGGGACAACCGACTAGACACCATTGAATCAACAACTAGTTCGTGGAACAATCAACGTCTGTTCAAAACATTCTATCACATAAGAGATCTTCCTTTGAAACACTCAAAACATGTTTTAATTAAAATACCAGGATCATGACAATGACTGTAAAATATCCATGGTGAATATGTATTTATGTTACTCTGTTGATTTTCTTTACTTGCTCGCGTATTTTTTTAAAGAAACAAAACAACAACAACACACACACACAAAAACACACTATACAAACACACACTATACTTTAACGTCTTTTTCTTTTTGAAGGACAGGTTTCGTTCAAAATATATACTCAGCAAAAATAAATAGTATCCACTTTGTAAAAGAACTAACAATGGTAGCAAGATTTTCTTTTAATAACATCTTTGTTTGATGATTACACAAAATTTCATCGAAATATATCGAATAATTAAAACATAAATCACAGTTTATTTTATTCGATTATTGTCAAAGATGGACGTTAACTGTTAACACAAACAAAACGAAAGTCATGGTATTTAGAAAAGGGGGTCCTTTACCAAAATATGTTTTTTACATACTCCGGGAAAATGGTTGATCCGGGAAAAGGGTTGATATAGCCAGCTCATTTACGTATTTAGGTATGTTTTTTTCCGTCAGGAGGGTCTTTTTCAAATGCTTTAGACACAGGTTGGCCGGAAATTCAAGATGGCCACCACGGCTAAACATAGATTTTTAAAAAAAAGTTTGTAGCGACTACTTCTTGAAAACTGTAAGTGATATTGATATGGGACTTTTTCTGAAATGATCAGCATGACAAGATGTTGATCCTTGTCGAAAATTATTTTGATTCAACATTTAACATGGCTGCCAGTGGCCATCTTTGTTTACCTTGAGTTATATAGTAAAAACTTCAACTTGTAGCGACTACTCCTCTGAAACTACTCGACAGATTTTATGAAACTTCACTGGGAATGCTGACCTAGCTATCAACATCTATCAATAGAGCTTCAAGGTCATTGACCTCTTGTTTAAAATTGTGAGTATCACAGGGTTCCTACGGGTCCTTAAAATCCTTGAAAGTACTTGAATTTGAAAAAAAATATTCAAGGCCTGGAAAGTGCTTGAAAATCTGATAAGGTACTTGAAAGTCCTTAAATTCTGGATTTTTGCTGTTCATCCCAAAAATGGCTATTGGTTGTGCGTTCCTAGAATTTGAAAAAAAATAATTCAAGGCCTGGAAAGTGCTTGAAAATCTAAGGTTCTTGAAAGTCCTTAAATTTTGGATTTTTGCTGTTCATCCCAAAAATGGCTATTGGTTGTGCGTTCCTAGAATATTTGTTGCTGTTTTCAGATGGCATAAATCATGTTGCTTGCGCGAATATTATTCCTTAATTTTGGAAAAAAGGTCCTTGAAATTCCTTGAATTTGACCTTCCAATAAGGGTGGGAACCCTGGTATCATTACTCATCAACTTACTACAAAAACTCATAACTTTTAAAAATCATGAGTATTCTATTTGTATGTATGGTCATGTGGAACAGTTTATTCCATATTTACATGATGGAAATTGTTCCAAGCATGTGTCTAATATTAAGGTCATACATTGTTTATATTGTTTTTACGTAACGTCCATTTAATCTGAATAGTTGTTTCTTTTAAAATGTATTAATTCACATCCATTTTGAAAACATGACATATTCAAAGCAAGTGTTCACTCCGAAGGAGTTCCTTGTTACTCATTCATTTTGAATCTGATGAGTAAACAGCTCTGTCAACAGTCAGTAATTTGCTAAAACAATTTGCTTTATGATATTTGTATAATTATTATTTATGATTGAACAATGCAAGTTAATATGAAGAAAAACTAACAGGACACCGTGAGTTTTAACAAAATCAAGATTGCCGTGTGTCACTTTAACCAGTGAAGTAAGCTTCTTACTTCACTGCTTTAACCAGCCAGACTAAACACCAAAACTGGAGTGTCGGATTACAACAAAAACTCATCATTTTATTCAATATATTCAACATATAACATCACTCTACAGTAATATCACAAAATACATTTATTGTACAAGAAATTTAAGTATTTTAAGCCATGAATAAACCTATACTTTTAATCGGCACATATACATTATGTAAAATATATGTATCGCTTTTTCTCATCAATTTTTGAATCGCGAGATAAGTCCCGTACACAGTTCTTTTGACATCTGTCAAACTTTTCAATTGGCACAATACAGCAGTGAGCTGAATCTTTTTCACACACAAACAAAATTCAAAATAGTCACGTACTTGTCAAGTCTCATGTATTTGTGTGTCAAATCCACTAGCGGATCCAGGGGGGGCGCACCCGGCGCGCGCCCCCCCTAAAAGTTCCGGATCATACATATATGTCCATGTTACTGTAGATAAAATATCAAACAGTTTCGTTGCACGCCCTCAGTATAAATTTTTTTCTCGCTCGCTTCGCTCGCTCGCCGCATAATGGCTAATGAGTGGTTTTATTAACACATTTTTAAATCCTTTTATTTGAAAAAGGACTTTTTTATTCATACATGCATGTTCATGTTACTGTAGATAATATATCAAACAATTTCGATGCACGCCCTCAGTATAAAAAAATGTTCTCGTACGCTCGACGCATAATGGCTAATGAGTGGTTTAATTAACACATTGTTAAATCTTTTTATTTGCAAACGGACTTTTTTTATTCATACATGTATGTCAATGTTATTGTAGATAAAATATCAAACAATTTCGTTGCACGCCCTCAGTATAACATTTTTTCTCGCTCGCTCGACGCATAATGGCTAATGAGTGGTTTTATTAACACATTTTTAAATCCTTTTATTTGAAAAAGGACTTTTTTATTCATACATGCATGTTCATGTTACTGTAGATAATATATCAAACAATTTCGATGCACGCCCTCAGTATAAAAAAATGTTCTCGTACGCTCGACGCATAATGGCTAATGAGTGGTTTAATTAACACATTGTTAAATCTTTTTATTTGCAAACGGACTTTTTTTATTCATACATGTATGTCAATGTTATTGTAGATAAAATATCAAACAATTTCGTTGCACGCCCTCAGTATAACATTTTTTCTCGCTCGCTCGACGCATAATGGCTAATGAGTGGTTTTATTAACACATTTTTAAATCCTTTTATTTGAAAAAGGACTTTTTTATTCATACATGCATGTTCATGTTACTGTAGATAATATATCAAACAATTTCGATGCACGCCCTCAGTATAAAAAAATGTTCTCGTACGCTCGACGCATAATGGCTAATGAGTGGTTTAATTAACACATTGTTAAATCTTTTTATTTGCAAACGGACTTTTTTTATTCATACATGTATGTCAATGTTATTGTAGATAAAATATCAAACAATTTCGTTGCACGCCCTCAGTATAACATTTTTTCTCGCTCGCTCGACGCATAATGGCTAATGAGTGGTTTTATTAACACATTTTTAAATCCTTTTATTTGAAAAAGGACTTTTTTATTCATACATGCATGTTCATGTTACTGTAGATAATATATCAAACAATTTCGATGCACGCCCTCAGTATAAAAAAAATGTTCTCGTACGCTCGACGCATAATGGCTAATGAGTGGTTTAAATCCTTTTATTTGAAAACGGACTTTTTCTATTAATACATGTATGTCAATGTTATTGTAGATAAAATATCAAACAATTTCGTTGCACGCCCTCAGTATCAAAAAATGTCTCGCTCGCTTCGCTCGCTCAACGTATAATGGCTAATGAGTGGTTTAATTAACACATTGTTAAATACTTTTATTTGAAAACGGACTTTTTTTATTCATACGTGTATGTCCATGTTACTGTAGATAAAATATCAAACAATTTCGTTGCACGCCCTCAGTATATTTTTTTTCCTCCCTCGCTAGACACATAATGGCTAATGAGTGGTTTAATTAACACATTGTTAAATCCTTTTATTTGAAAACATACTTTTTTACCCTATCAATGCACTACCGCAAATGTTTTATGAGGCTAGAGACGGACCCGAAAATTGACCAAAATATTACGCCCCCCCTAAGCTGAAATCCTGGATCCGCCCCTGAAATCCACTCACAAGAGCATACATTCTACATCCTCACGCGTTCTAACAATTTGACCAAAATAGTTTTTGTCTGCAATATTTTTAATAAAATGTAGTATATTTAATAACAAAACTCGATTCATTTTAGGCCAAATAAAAAATTACCTGTGTTTCCGGTGACCCGACCGACCCTATGTTTAAGGGGCCGACCTAAAACTTTTTATGCAAAAATTAAAAATAATTAAAAATTATTACTAAATTTGTTCTGAGTTCAATGATTTATCACATAGCTTATATCAAGGAATTGAACTGAGTTGGGGTTTTACAGGGCACCAACACAAGAAAGGTTACATGGCACCAAACAGGGATGAATATGCCAGGCTCATCCTCCATTTACATCTAGATAAAATATGGAGAATGGGCCTAGAACCTTCTAACCTGCATAACTTCAGAGTTGCTGCAAATTACATCATATCATGGAAGTGAAACATAACATCATTTTATATTTTCTGTAATCCACTGGGTTCTGGTGGTATAACTATGGAAATTATTACCAAATTACACAGCAAAAGTGAAAAATATTTAAGCCATATGATTTGCCTGGAATGTCATACGATACATTCGTAACATTCAGAATTTAATGTTTTTCTTTCAGGTAAACACTGCGATGCCAATTAACTATTAAACTAATTCGTAAAATGCATGTTGGACAAAGGTCTTCTGGTTTAAAGTGTCCTATTATTTGTAACAGGAATGTGTAATTTAACTGGGGTAGTCTTATATCGAGGTAGACTGACAACCCATTTAACAGAGAAACTAACAGCTGTATCATCAACTTGTTTATGAGATAAATAGAATCCCACATCTTGTTAAAAAAAAAAAGAAGGCCTACCGACCTACCCTTTTTTTTAGAGCATGCAATAGGAAACACACTTTTTTCTTTTGGCCTTAGCATAGTTTAATCAGAATTACCATATCACTTCCTTATATTGCATCACTTAAATGAATTCAGCTAAAATATATGATCATATGAAGAGTTAATTATTAGGAGTATACTATACCTCTATTAAAATCACAGATCCAAAAAGTTAATACGCCTCTCTTAAAATTCATAAAATTCAACGAAAGACCATCTCGGGTTTATGGGGCTTCACCCCACTGACCCCCTAAGGGTCAACAACCCCTGCACATTCAGCGTGATTCTTAAACAACGAATAAACTATTTCTACATGTAGGAATTGTTTCTTATATTTTCAGATAGATGACATCATACACGCAACGAGGTTGTGTATGAGAGTAAACATGTAGATAGAGCCCGTCGTTAGTAGACATGTAGATAGAGCCCGTCGTTAATAAACATGTAGATAGAGCCCGTCGTTAGTAAACATGTAGATAGAGCCCGTCGTTAGTAAACATGTAGCTAGAGCCCGTCGTTAGTAAACATGTAGCTAGAGCCCGTCGTTAGTAAATATGTAGATAGAGACCGTCGTTAATAAACATGTAGATAGAGACCGTCGTTAATAAACATGTAGATAGGGCCCGTCGTTAGTAAACATGTAGATAGGGCCCGTCGTCAGTAAACATGTAGATAGGGCCCGTCGTTAGTAAACATGTAGATAGGGCCCGTCATTAGTAAACATGTAGATAGAGCCCGTCATTAGTAAACATGTAGATAGAGCCCGTCATTAGTAAACATGTCGATAGAGCCCGTCATTAGTAAACATGTAGATAGAGTCCGTCATTAGTAAACATGTAGATAGAGCCCGTGTCGTTAGTAAACATGTAGTTAGAGCCCGTCATTAGTAAACATTTAGATAGAGTCCGTCGTAAGTAAACATGTAGATAGAGCCCGTCGTTAGTAAACATGTAGATAGAGCCCGTCGTTAGTAAACATGTAAATAGAGCCCGTCATTAGTAAACATGTAGATATAGCCCGTCATTTGTAAACATGTAGATAGAGCCCGTCATTAGTAAACATGTAGATAGAGCTCGTCATTAGTAAACGTGTAGATAGAGCCCGTCATTAATTAACATGTAGATAGAGATAGAGCCCGTCATTAATAAACATGTAAGTAGAGCCCGTCAATAACAAACATGTAGATAGAGCCCGTCATTAGTAAACATGTATATAGAGCCCGTCATTAGTAAACATGTAGATAGCGCCCCTCATTAGTAAACATGTAGATAGAGCCCGTCATTAGTAAACATGTAGATAGAGCCCGTCATTTGTAAACATGTAGTTAGAGCCCGTCATTAGTAAACATGTAGATAGAGCCCGTCATTAGTAAACATGTAGATAAAGTCCGTCATTAGTAAACATGTAGATATAGCCCGTCGTTAATAAACATGTATATAGAGCCCGTCGTTAATAAACATGTAGATAGAGCCCGTCGTTAATAAACATGTAGCTAGAGCCCGTCGTTAGTAAACATGTAGATAGAGCCAGTCGTTAGTAAACATGTAGCTAGAGCACGTCGTTAATAAACATGTCAACATGTAGATAGAGCCCGTCTTTAGTAAACATGTAGATAGAGCCCGTCATAAGTAAACATGTAGATAGAGCCCTTCATTAATAAACATGTAGATAGAGCCCGTCATTAGTAAACATGTAGATAGAGCCCGTCATTAGTAAACATGTAGATAGAGCCAGTCATTTGTAAACATGTAGATAGAGCCCGTCATTAGTAAACATGTAGATAGAGCCGTCATTAGTAAACATGTAGATAGAGCCCGTCATTAGTAAACGTGTAGATAGAGGCCGTCATAAATAAACATGTAGATAGAGATAGAGCCCGTCATTAATAAACATGTAGGTTGAGCCCGTCATTAATAAACATGTAGATAGAGCCCGTCATTAGTAAACATGTAGATACAGCCCGCATTAGTAAACATGTAGATAGAGCCCGTCATTAGTAAACATGTAGATATATCCCGTCATTAATAAACATGTAGCTAGAGCCCGTCATTAATAAACATGTAGATGGAGCCCGTCGTTAATAAACATGTAGATAGAGCCCGTCGTTAATAAACATGTAGATAGAGCCCGTCGTTAGTAAACATGTAGATAGAGCCCGTCGTTAGTAAACATGTAGCTAGAGGACGTCGTTAGTAAACATGTAGCAAGTGCCCGTCGTTAATAAACATGTAGATAGAGCCCGTCGTTAATAAACATGTAGATAGAGCCCGTCATTAATATACATGTAGCTAGAGCCCGTCAATAATAAACATGTAGATAGAGCCCGTCGTAGATAGAGCCCGTCATTAATAAAGATGTAGTTAGAGCCCGTCATTAATAAACATGTAGCTAGAGCACGTCGTTAATAAACATGTAGCTAGAGCCCGCCGTTAATAAAAATGTCATTAATAAACATGTAGATAGAGCCCGTCTTAGATAGAGCCCGTCATTAATAAACATGTAGATAGAGCCCGTCATTAGTAAACATGTAGATAGAGCCCGTCATTAGTAAACATGTAGATATAGCCCGTCATTAGTAAACATGTAGATAGAGCCCGTCATTAGTAAACATGTAGATAGAGCCCGTCATTAGTAAACATGTAAATAGAGCCCGTCATTAGTAAACATGTAGATAGAGCCCGTCATTAGTAAACATGTAGCTAGAGCCCGTCATTAGTAAACATGTAGAGAGAGCACGTCATTAATAAACATGTAGATAGAGCCCGTCATTAATAAACATGTAGATAGAGCCCGTCATTAATAAACATGTAGATAGAGCCCGTCATTAGTAAACATGTAGTTAGAGCCCGTCATTAATAAACATGTAGATAGAGATAGAGCCCGTCATTAATAAACATGTAGATAGAGCCAGTCAATAATAAACATGTAGATAAAGCCCGTCATTAGTAAACATGTAGATAGAGTTTGTCATTAGTAAACATGTAGATAGAGCCCGTCATTAGTAAACATGTAGATAGAGCCCGTCATTAGTAAACATGTAGATAGAGCCCGTCATTAGTAAACATGTAGATAGAGCCCCTCAATAGTTAACATGTGGATAGAGCCCGTCATTAGTAAACATGTATGATAGAGCCCGTCATTAGTAAACAAGTAGATAGAGCCCGTCATTAATAAACATGTAGATAGAGCCCACCATTAGTAAACATGTAGATAGAGCTCGTCATTAGTAAACATGTAGATAGAGCCCGTCATTAGTAAACATGTAGATAGAGCCCGCCATTAGTAAACATGTAGATAGAGCCCGCCATTAAAAACATGTATATAGAACCCGCCATTAATAAACATATAGATAAAGCCCGCCATTAATAAACATGTAGATAAAGCCCGCCATTAATAAACATGTAGATAGAGCCCGCCATTAATAAACGTGTAGATATAGTTAACGAGTTAATTACGGAATATGCAAATTGCACGTGCTACTTTGAAAGTCCATCCATGGAACACATCTGCATGTAGTTATGATGCATCCATGGTAAGTCCATCCATGGAACACTTCTGCTGTAGTTATGATGCATCCATTGTAAGTCCAATCATGGACCGTCTGCATGTAGTGATGATGCATCGATGGTAAGTCCATCCATGGAACACATCTGCATGTAGTTATGATGCATCCATGGTAAGTACATCCAAGGAAAACATCTGCATGTAGTTATGATGCATCCATGGTAAGTCTATCCTTGGAACACTTCTGCTGTAGTTATGATGCATCCATTGTAAGTCCAATCATGGACCGTCTGCATGGAGTGATGATGCATCGATGGTAAGTCCATCCATGGAACACATCTGCATGTAGTTATGATGCATCCATGGTAAGTACATCCATGGAAAAAACATCTGCATGTAGTTATGATGCATCCATGGTAAGTCCATCCATGGAAAACATCTGCATGTAGTTATGATGCATCCATGGTGAGTCCATCCATGGAACACTTCTGCATGTAGTTATGATGCATCCATGATGAGTCTATCCATGGAACACATCTGCATGTAGTTATGATGCATCCATGGTAAGTCCATCCATGGAACACATCTGCATGTAGTTATGATGCATCCATGGTAAGTCCATCCATGGAACACATCTGCATGCAGTTATGATGCATCCATGGTAAGTTCATCCATGGAACACATCTGCATGTAGTTATTATGCATCCATGGTAAGTCCATCCATGGAACACATCTGCATGTAGTTATGATGCATCCATGGTAAGTCCATCCATGGAACACATCTGCATGTAGTGATGATGCATCCATGGTAAGTCCATCCATGGAACACGTCTGCATGTAGTTATGATGCATCCATGGTAAGTACATGAATGGAACACATCTGCATGAAGTGATGATGCATCCATGGTAAGACCATCCATGGAACACATCTGCATGTAGTGATGATGCATCCATGGTAAGTCTATCCATGGAACACATCTGCTGTAGTTATGATGCATCCATAGTAAGTCCATCCATGGAACACTTCTGCATGTAGTTATGATGCATCCATGGTAAGTCCATCCATGGAACACATCTGCATGTAGTTATGATGCATCCATGGTAAGTCCATCCATGGAACACATCTGCATGTAGTTATTATGCATCCATGGTAAGTCCATCCATGGAACACATCTGCATGTAGTTATGACGCATACATGGTAAGTCCATCCATGGAACACATCTGCATGAAGTTATGATGCATCCATGGTAAGTCCATCCATGGAACACATCTGCATGTAGTTATGATGCATCCATGGTAAGTCCATCCATGGAACACATCTGCATGTAGTTATTATGCATCCATGGTAAGTCCATCCATGGAACACATCTGCATGTAGTTATTATGCATCCATGGTAAGTCCATCCATGGAACACATCTGCATGTAGTTATTATGCATCCATGGTAAGTCCATCCATGGAACACATCTGCATGTAGTTATGATGTATCCTTGGTAAATCCATACATGGAACACATCTACATGTAGTTGTGATGCATCCATGGCAAATCCATCCATGGAAAATGTCTGCACGTAGTAATGATGCATCCATGGCGAGTCTATCCATGGAACACGTCTGCATGTTGTTATGATGCATCCATGGTAAGTATATGATATCCACGGAACACATCTGCATGTAGTTATGATGCATCCATGGTAAGTCCATCAATGGAACAAATCTACATGTAGTGATGATGCATCCATGGTAAGTCCATCCATGGAACAAATCTACATGTAGTGATGATGCATCCATGGTAAGTCCATCCATGGAACACATCTGCATGTAGTGATGATGCATCGATGGTAAGTCCATCCATGGAACACGTCTGCATGTAGTTATGATGCATCCATGGTAAGTCCATCCATGGAACACATCTGCATGAAGTGATGATGCATCCATGGTAAGTCGATCCATGGAACACATCTGCATGTAGTGATGATGCATCCATGGTAAGTCTATCCATGGAACACATCTGCTGTAGTTATGATGCATCCATGGTAATTCCATCCATGGAACATTTCTGCATGTAGTTATGATGCATCCATGGTAAGTCCATCCATGGAACACATCTGCATGTAGTGATGATGCATCCATGGTAAGTCCATCCATGCAACACATCTGCATGTAGTGATGATGCATCCATGGTAAGTCCGTCCATGGAAAACGTCTGCATGTAGTGATGATGCATCCATGGTAAGTCCGTCCATGGAACACGTCTGCATGTAGTGATGATGCATTCATGGTAAGTCCATCCATGGAACACATCTGCATGTAGTGATGATGCATCGATGGTAAGTCCATCCATGGAACACGTCTGCATGTAGTTATGATGCATCCATGGTAAGTCCATCCATGGAACAAATCTACATGTAGTGATGATGCATCCATGGTAAGTCCATCCATGGAACACATCTGCATGTAGTGATGATGCATCGATGGTAAGTCAATCCATGGAACACGTCTGCATGTAGTTATGATGCATCCATGGTAAGTCCATCCATTGAACACATCTGCATGTAGTGATGATGCATCCATGGTAAGTCCATCCATGGAACACGTCTGCATGTAGTTATGATGCATCCATGGTAAATCCATGAATGGAACACATCTGCATGAAGTGATGATGCATCCATGGTAAGACCATCCATGGAACACATCTGCAAGTAGTGATGATGCATCCATGGTAAGTCTATCCATGGAACACATCTGCTGTAGTTATGATGCATCCATGGTAAGTCCATCCATGGAACACTTCTGCATGTAGTTATGATGCATCCATGGTAAGTCCATCCATGGAACACGTCTGCATGTAGTGATGATGCATCCATGGTAAGTCCATCCATGGAACACGTCTGCATGTAGTGATGATTCATCCATGGTAAGTCCATCCATGGAACACATCCGCATGTAGATATGATGCATCCATGGTAAGTCTATCCATGGAACACTTCTGCATGTAGTTATGATGCATCCATGATGAGTCTATCCATGGAACACATCTGCATGTAGTTATGATGCATCCATGGTAAGTCCATCCATGGAACACATCTGCATGTAGTTATGATGCATCCATGGTAAGTCCATCCATGGAACACATCTGCATGCAGTTATGATGTATCCATGGTAAGTCCATCCACGGAACATGTCTGCATGTATTTATGATGCATCCATGGTAAATCTATCCATGGAACATGTCTGCATGTAGTTATGATGCATCCATGGTAAGTCTATCCATGGAACACATCTGCATGTAGTGATGATGCATCCATGGCAAGTCTATGATATCCAAGGAACACATCTGCATGTAGTGATGATGCATCCATTGTAAGTCTATCCACGGAACACGTCTGCATGTAGTTATGGGGTGCATCCATGGTGAGTCTATCCACGGAACATGTCAGCATGTAGTGATGATGCATATATTGTGAGTCTATCCACGGAACACGTCTGCATGTCGTTATGATGCATCAATGGTGAATCTATCCATGGAACACGTATGCTTGTAGTTATGATGAATCCATTGTAAGTCTATCCATGGAACACATCCGCATGTAGTTATGATGTATTAATGGTAAGTCTATCCTTGGGACACATCTGCATGTAGTAGTCTATCCATGGAACACGTCCGCATGTAGTTATGATGCATCCATGGTGAGTCTATCCATTGAACACATCTGCATGTAGTTATGATGCATCCATGGTAAGTCCATCCATGGAACACATCCGCATGTAGATATGATGCATCCATGGTAAGTCTATCCATGGAACACTTCTGCATGTAGTTATGATGCATCCATGATGAGTCTATCCATGGAACACATCTGCATGTAGTTATGATGCATCCATGGTAAGTCCATCCATGGAACACATCTGCATGTAGTTATGATGCATCCATGGTAAGTCCATCCATGGAACACATCTGCATGCAGTTATGATGTATCCATGGTAAGTCCATCCACGGAACATGTCTGCATGTATTTATGATGCATCCATGGTACATCTATCCATGGAACATGTCTGCATGTAGTTATGATGCATCCATGGTAAGTCTATCCATGGAACACATCTGCATGTAGTGATGATGCATCCATGGCAAGTCTATGATATCCAAGGAACACATCTGCATGTAGTTATGATGCATCCATTGTAAGTCTATCCACGGAACACGTCTGCATGTAGTGATGATGCATATATTGTGAGTCTATCCACGGAACACGTCTGCATGTCGTTATGATGCATCAATGGTGAATCTATCCATGGAACACGTATGCTTGTAGTTATGATGAATCCATGGTAAGTCTATCCATGGAACACATCCGCATGTAGTTATGATGTATTAATGGTAAGTCTATCCTTGGGACACATCTGCATGTAGTAGTCTATCCATGGAACACGTCCGCATGTAGTTATGATGCATCCATGGTGAGTCCATCCATGGAACACGTCCGCATGTAGTTATGATACATCCATGGTAAGTCCATCCTTGGAACACATCGGCAAATAGTGATGATTCATCCATGGTGAGTCCATCCATGGAACACAGCTGCATGTAGTTATGATGCATCCATGGTTAGTCCAACAATGGAACTCGTCTGCATCTAGTTATGATGCATCCATGGTAAGTCCGTCCTTGGAACACATCGGCAAATAGTGATGATTCATCCATGGTGAGTCCATCCATGGAACACAGCTGCATGTAGTTATGATGCATCCATTGTGAGTCTATCCATGAAACACATCTGCATGTAGTTATGATACATCCATGGTAAGTCCATCCTTGGAACACATCGGCAAATAGTGATGATTCATCCATGGTGAGTCCATCCATGGAACACAGCTGCATGTAGTTATGATGCATCCATGGTAAGTCCAACAATGGAACTCGTCTGCATCTAGTTATGATGCATCCATTGTAAGTCCATCCATGGAACACGTTTGCGTGTAGTTATGATGCATCCATGGTGTTTCTATCCATGGAACACATCTGCATGTAGTTATGATGCATCCATGGTAAGTCCATCCATGGAACACGTCTGCATGTAGTGATGATGCATCCATGGTAAGTCCATTCATGGAACACATCTGCATGCAGTTATGATGCATCCATGGTAAGTCCATCCATGGAACACATCTGCATGTAGTTATGATGCATCCATGGTGAGTCCATCCATGGAAGCACATCTGCATGTAGTTATGATGCATCCATGGTAAGTCTATCCATGGAACACTTCTGCATGTAGTTATGATGCATCCATGGTAAGTCCATCCATGGAACACATCTGCATGTAGTTATGATGCATCCATGGTGAGTCCATCCTTGGAACACATCTGCATGTAGTTATGATGCATCCATGGTGAGTCTATCCATGGAACATGTCTGCAAGTAGTGATGATTCATCCATGATGAGTCCATCCATGGAACACAGCTGCATGTAGTTATGATGCATCCATGGTAAGTCCAACAATGGAAGCACATCTGCATGTAGTTATGATGCATCCATGGTAAGTCTATCCATGGAACACTTCTGCATGTAGTTATGATGCATCCATGATGAGTCTATCCATGGAACACATCTGCATGTAGTTATGATGCATCCATGGTAAGTCCATCCATGGAACACATCTGCATGTAGTTATGATGCATCCATGGTAAGTCCATCCATGGAACACATCTGCATGCAGTTATGATGTATCCATGGTAAGTCCATCCACGGAACATGTCTGCATGTATTTATGATGCATCCATGGTAAATCTATCCATGGAACATGTCTGCATGTAGTTATGATGCATCCATGGTAAGTCTATCCATGGAACACATCTGCATGTAGTGATGATGCATCCATGGCAAGTCTATGATATCCAAGGAACACATCTGCATGTAGTGATGATGCATCCATTGTAAGTCTATCCACGGAACACGTCTGCATGTAGTTATGGGGTGCATCCATGGTGAGTCTATCCACGGAACATGTCAGCATGTAGTGATGATGCATATATTGTGAGTCTATCCACGGAACACGTCTGCATGTCGTTATGATGCATCAATGGTGAATCTATCCATGGAACACGTATGCTTGTAGTTATGATGAATCCATTGTAAGTCTATCCATGGAACACATCCGCATGTAGTTATGATGTATTAATGGTAAGTCTATCCTTGGGACACATCTGCATGTAGTAGTCTATCCATGGAACACGTCCGCATGTAGTTATGATGCATCCATGGTGAGTCTATCCATGGAACACATCTGCATGTAGTTATGATGCATCCATGGTAAGTCCATCCATGGAACACATCCGCATGTAGATATGATGCATCCATGGTAAGTCTATCCATGGAACACTTCTGCATGTAGTTATGATGCATCCATGATGAGTCTATCCATGGAACACATCTGCATGTAGTTATGATGCATCCATGGTAAGTCCATCCATGGAACACATCTGCATGTAGTTATGATGCATCCATGGTAAGTCCATCCATGGAACACATCTGCATGCAGTTATGATGTATCCATGGTAAGTCCATCCACGGAACATGTCTGCATGTATTTATGATGCATCCATGGTACATCTATCCATGGAACATGTCTGCATGTAGTTATGATGCATCCATGGTAAGTCTATCCATGGAACACATCTGCATGTAGTGATGATGCATCCATGGCAAGTCTATGATATCCAAGGAACACATCTGCATGTAGTTATGATGCATCCATTGTAAGTCTATCCACGGAACACGTCTGCATGTAGTGATGATGCATATATTGTGAGTCTATCCACGGAACACGTCTGCATGTCGTTATGATGCATCAATGGTGAATCTATCCATGGAACACGTATGCTTGTAGTTATGATGAATCCATGGTAAGTCTATCCATGGAACACATCCGCATGTAGTTATGATGTATTAATGGTAAGTCTATCCTTGGGACACATCTGCATGTAGTAGTCTATCCATGGAACACGTCCGCATGTAGTTATGATGCATCCATGGTGAGTCCATCCATGGAACACGTCCGCATGTAGTTATGATACATCCATGGCAAGTCCATCCTTGGAACACATCGGCAAATAGTGATGATTCATCCATGGTGAGTCCATCCATGGAACACAGCTGCATGTAGTTATGATGCATCCATGGTTAGTCCAACAATGGAACTCGTCTGCATCTAGTTATGATGCATCCATGGTAAGTCCGTCCTTGGAACACATCGGCAAATAGTGATGATTCATCCATGGTGAGTCCATCCATGGAACACAGCTGCATGTAGTTATGATGCATCCATTGTGAGTCTATCCATGAAACACATCTGCATGTAGTTATGATACATCCATGGTAAGTCCATCCTTGGAACACATCGGCAAATAGTGATGATTCATCCATGGTGAGTCCATCCATGGAACACAGCTGCATGTAGTTATGATGCATCCATGGTAAGTCCAACAATGGAACTCGTCTGCATCTAGTTATGATGCATCCATTGTAAGTCCATCCATGGAACACGTTTGCGTGTAGTTATGATGCATCCATGGTGTTTCTATCCATGGAACACATCTGCATGTAGTTATGATGCATCCATGGTAAGTCCATCCATGGAACACGTCTGCATGTAGTGATGATGCATCCATGGTAAGTCCATTCATGGAACACATCTGCATGCAGTTATGATGCATCCATGGTAAGTCCATCCATGGAACACATCTGCATGTAGTTATGATGCATCCATGGTGAGTCCATCCATGGAAGCACATCTGCATGTAGTTATGATGCATCCATGGTAAGTCTATCCATGGAACACTTCTGCATGTAGTTATGATGCATCCATGGTAAGTCCATCCATGGAACACATCTGCATGTAGTTATGATGCATCCATGGTGAGTCCATCCTTGGAACACATCTGCATGTAGTTATGATGCATCCATGGTGAGTCTATCCATGGAACATGTCTGCAAGTAGTGATGATTCATCCATGATGAGTCCATCCATGGAACACAGCTGCATGTAGTTATGATGCATCCATGGTAAGTCCAACAATGGAAGCACATCTGCATGTAGTTATGATGCATCCATGGTAAGTCTATCCATGGAACACATCTGCATGTAGTGATGATTCATCCATGATGAGTCCATCCATGGAACACAGCTGCATGTAGTTATGATGCATCCATGGTAAGTCCAACATTGGAAGCACATCTGCATGTAGTTATGATGCATCCATGGTAAGTCTATCCATGGAACACTTCTGCATGTAGTTATGATGCATCCATGGTGAGTCTATCCATGGAACACATCTGCATGTAGTTATGATGCATCCATGGTGAGTCTATCCATGGAACACGTCTGCATGTAGATATGATGCATCCATGGTAAGTCTATCCATGGAACACATCTGCATGTAGTTATGATGCATCCATGGTAAGTCCATCCATGGAACACATCTGCATGTAGTTATGGTGCATCCATGGTATGTCCATCCATGGAACACGTCTGCATGTAGTGATGATGCATCCATGGTAAGTCCATCCATGGAACATATCTGCATGTAGTGATGATGCATCCATGGTAAATCAATCCATGGAACACGTCTGCATGTAGTTATGATGCATCCATGGTTAGTCTATCCATGGAGCACGTCTGCATGTAGTGATGATACATCCATGGAAAGTCCATCCATGGAACACCTCTGCATGTATTGATGATGCATCCATGGTAAGTCCATCCATGGAACACGTCTGCATGTAGTGATTATGCATCTGTGGTAAGTCCATCCATGGAACACGTCTGCATGTAGTTATGATTTATCCATGGATGATGCAGCCAAGCTAAGTCTATCCATGGAACACGTCTGCATGTAGTTATGATGCATCCATGGTAAGACCATCCATGGAACACGTCTGCATGTAGTTATGATGCATCCATGGTAAGTCCGTCCATGGAACTCATCTGCATCTAGTTATGATGCATCCATGGTTAGTCCATCCATGGAACACGTTTGCATGTAGTTATGATGCATCCATGGTGTTTGTATCCATGGAACACATCTGCATGTAGTTATGATGCATCCATGGTAAGTCCATCTATGGAACACGTCTGCATGTAGTGATGATGCATCCATGGTAAGTCGATTCATGGAACACATCTGCATGTAGTTATGATACATCCACGGTAAGTCCATCCATGGAACACATCTGCATGTAGTTATGATGCATCCATGGTGAGTATATCCATGGAACACATCTGCATGTAGTTATGATACATCCATGGTAAGTCCATCCTTGGAACACATCTGCATGTAGTGATGATTCATATATGGTGAGTCCATCCATGGAACACAGCTGCATGTAGTTATGATGTATCCATGGTTAGTCCAACAATGGACACATCTGCATGTAGATATGATGCATCCATGGTAAGTCTATCCATGGAACAATTCTGGCTGTAGTTATGATGCATCCATGGTGAGTCTATCCATGGAACACATCTGCATGTAGTTATGATGCATCCATGTTAAGTCCATCCATGGAACACATCTGCATGTAAATATGATGCATCCATGGTAAGTCTATCCATGTAACACATCTGCATGTAGTTATGATGGATCCATGGTAAGTCCATCCATGGAACACATCTGAATGTAGTTATGATGCATCCATGGTAAGTCCATCCATGGAACACCTCTGCATGTATTGATGATGCATCCATGGTAAGTCCATCCATGGAACACGTCTGCATGTAGTGATTATGCATCCGTGGTAAGTCCATCCATGAAACACGTCTGCATGTAGTTATGATGCATCCACGGTAAGTCCATCCATGGAACACATCTGCATGTAGTTATGATGCATCCATGGTGAGTCCATCCTTGGAACACATCTGCATGTAGTTATGATGCATCCATAGTGAGTATATCCATGGAACACATCTGCATGTAGTTATGATACATCCATGGTAAGTCCATCCTTGGAACACATCTGCATGTAGTGATGATTCATATATGGTGAGTCCATCCATGGAACACAGCTGCATGTAGTTATGATGCATCCATGGTTAGTCCAACAATGGAACACATCTGCATGTAGTTATGATGCATCCATGGTAAGTCTATCCATGGAACAATTCTGGCTGTAGTTATGATGCATCCATGGTGAGTCTATCCATGGAACATATCTGCATGTAGTTATGATGCATCCATGGTAAGTCCATCCATGGAACACATCTGCATGTAAATATGATGCATCCATGGTAAGTCTATCCATGTAACACATCTGCATGTAGTTATGATGCATCCATGGTAAGTCCATCCATGGAACACATCTGAATGTTGTTATGATGCATCCATGGTAAGTCTATCCATGAAACACGTCTGCATGTAGTTAGGATGGATCCATGGTGAGTCTATCCATGGAACACTTCTGCATGTAGTTATGATGCATCCATGGTAAGTCTATCCATGGAACACATATGCATGTAGTTATGATGTATCCATGGTAAGTCCATCCATGGAACACGTCTGCATGTAGTTATGATGGATCCATGGTGAGTCTATCCATGGAACACTTCTGCATGTAGTTATGATGCATCCATGGTAAGTCTATCCATGGAACACATATGCATGTAGTTATGATGTATCCATGGTAAGTCCATCCATGGAACACATCTGCATGTAGTTGTGGTGCATCCATGGTGAGTCTATCCATGGAACACACCTGCATGTAGTTATGATGCATCCATGGTAAGTCCATCCATGGAACACGTCTGCATGTAGTGATGATGCATCCATGGTAAGTCCATCTATGGAACATATCTGCATGTAGTGATGATGCATCCATGGTAAATCCATCCATGGAACACGTCTGCATGTAGTTATGATGCATCCATGGTAAGTCTATCCATGGAACACGTCTGCATGTAGTGATGATACATCCATGGTAAGTCTATCCATGGAACACGTCTGCATGTAGTGATGATACATCCATGGTAAGTCCATCCATGGAACACCTCTGCATGTAGTGATGATGCATCCATGGTAAGTCGATCCATGGAACCCGTCTGCATGTAGTGATGATGCATCCATGGTAAGTCCATTCATGGAACACATCTGCATGTAGTTATGTTGCATCCATGGTAAGTCCATTCATGGAACACATCTGCATGTAGTGATGATGCATCCATGGTAAGTCCATCCATTGAACACGTCTGCTTGTAGTTATGATGCATCCATGGATGATGCAGCCAAGGTAAGTCCATCCATGGAACACGTCTGCATGTAGTTATGATGCATCCATGGTAAGTCCATCTATGGAACACGTCTGCATGTAGTTATGTTGCATCCATGGTAAGTCCATCCATGGAACTCGTCTGCATCTAGTTATGATGCATCTATGGTAAGTCCATTCATGGAACACATCTGCATGTATTGATGATTCATCCATGGTATGTCCATCCATGGAACACATCTGCATGTAGTGATGATGCATCCATGGTAAGTCCATCCATGGAACATGTTTGCATGTAGTTATGATGTATCCATGGATGATGCATCCATGGTAAGTGCATCCATGGAACACGTCTGCATGTAGTTATGATGCATCCATGGTAGGTCCATCCATGGAACACGTCTGCATGTAGTTATGATTCATCCATGGTTAGTCCATTAATGGAACACGTCTGCATGTAGTTATGATGCATCCATGGTAGGTTCATCCATGGAACACGTCTGCATATAGTTATGATGCATCTATGAAGGTCCATCCATGGAACACATCTGCATGTAGTGATGTTGCATCCATGGTGAGTCCATCCATGGAACATGTCAGCATGTAGTTATGATGCATCCATGGTAGGTCCATCCATGGAACACATCTGCATGTAGTTATGATGCATACATGGTAAGTCTATCCATGGAACACATCTGCATGTAGTGATGTTGCATCCATGGTAGGTCCATCCATGGAACACGTCTGCATGTATTTTTGATGCATCCATGGTAGGTCCATCCATGGAACACGTCTGCATGTAGTTATGCTGCATCCGTGGTAGGTCCATCCATGGAACACGTCTGCATATAGTTATGATGCATCCATGGAAGGTCAATCCATGGAACACGTCTGCATGTAGTGATGATGCATCCATGGTAAGTCCATTCATGAAACACATCTGCATGTAGTGATGATGCATCCATGGTAGGTCCATCAATGGAACACGTCTGCATGTAGTGATGATGCATCCATGGTAAGTCCATCCATGAAACACGTCTGCATGTAATTATGATGCATCCATGGTAGGTCCATCCATGGAACACGTCTGCATGTAATTATGATGCATCCATGGTAGGTCCATCCATGGAACACGTCTGCATGTAGTTATGATGCATACATGGTACGTCTATCCATGGAACACGTCTGCATGTAGTGATGATGCATCCATGGTAAGTCCATTCATGAAACACATCTGCATGTAGTGATGATGCATCCATGGTAGGTCCATCCATGAAACACGTCTGCATGTAGTGATGATGCATCCATGGTAGGTCCATCCATGGAACACGTCTGCATGTAGTGATGATGCATCCATGGTAAGTCCATCCATGGAACACGTCTGCATGTAGTGATGATGCATCCATGGTAAGTCCATTCATGAAACACATCTGCATGTAGTGATGATGCATCCATGGTAGGTCCATCAATGGAACACGTCTGCATGTAGTGATGATGCATCCATGGTAAGTCCATCCATGAAACACGTCTGCATGTAATTATGATGCATCCATTGTAGGTCCATCCATGGAACACGTCTGCATGTAGTTATGATGCATCCATGGTAGGTCCATCCATGGAACACGTCTGCATGTAATGATGCATCCATGGTAGGTCCATCCATGGAACATGTCTGCATGCAGTTATGATGCGTCCATGGTAAGTCCCATCCATGGAACACGTCTGCATGTAGTTATGATGCATCCATGGCAAGTCTATCTATGGAACATGTCTGCATGTAGTTATGATGCATCCATGGCAAGTCTATCCATGGAACAAGTCTGCATGTAGTGATGATGCATCCATGGCAAGTCTATCCATGGAACACGTCTGCATGTAGTTATGATGCATCCATGGTGAATGTATCCATGGAACATGTCTGCATGTAGTTATGATGTATCCATGGCAAGTCTATCCATGGAACATGTCTGCATGTATTTATGATGCATCCATGGCGAGTCTATCCATGGAACACGTCTGCATGTAGTTATGATGCATCCATGGTAAGTCCATCCATGGAACACGTCGGCATGTAGTTATGATGCATCCATGGTAAGTCCATCCATGGAACACGTTCGCATGTAGTTATGACGCATCCATGGTAGGTCCATCCATGGAACACGTTTGCATGTAGTTATAATGCATCCATGGCAAGTCTATCCATGGAACATGTCTGCATGTAGTTATGATGCATCCATGGCAAGTGTATCCATGAAACATGTCTGCATGTAGTTATGATGCATCCATGGTGAGTCTATCCATGGAACATGTCTGCATGTAGTTATGATGCATCCATGGCAAGTGTATCCATGGAACACGTCTGCATGTAGTTATGATGCATCCATGGTGAGTCTATCCATGGAACATGTCTGCATGTAGTTATGATGCATCCATGGCAAGTCTATCCATGGAACATGTCTGCATGTAGTTATGATGCATCCATAACAAGTCTATCCATGGAACATGTCTGCATGTAGTTATGATGCAACCATGGTGAGTATATCCATGGAACACATCTGCATGTAGTTATGATACATCCATGGTAAGTCCATCCTTGGAACACATCTGCATGTAGTGATGATTCATATATGGTGAGTCCATCCATGGAACACAGCTGCATGTAGTTATGATGCATCCATGGTTAGTTCAACAATGGAACACACCTGCATGTAGTTATGATGCATCCATGGTAAGTCTATCCATGGAACAATTCTGGCTGTAGTTATGATGCATCCATGGTGAGTCTATCCATGGAACACATCTACATGTAGTTATGATGCATCCATGGTAAGTCCATCCATGGAACACATCTGCATGTAAATATGATGCATCCATGGTAAGTCTATCCAGGTAACACATCTGCATGTAGTTATTATGCATCCATGGTAAGTCCATCCATGGAACACATCTGAATGTAGTTATGATGCATCCATGGTAAGTCTATCCATGAAACACGTCTGCATGTAGTTATGATGGATCCATGGTGAGTCTATCCATGGAACACTTCTGCATGTAGTTATGATGCATCCATGGTAAGTCTATCCATGGAACACATATGCATGTAGTTATGATGTATCCATGGTAAGTCCATCCATGGAACACATCTGCATGTAGTTATGGTGCATCCATGGTGAGTCTATCCATGGAACACACCTGCATGTAGTTATGATGCATCCATGGTAAGTCCATCCATGGAACACGTCTGCATGTAGTGATGATGCATCCATGGTAAGTCCATCTATGGAACATATCTGCATGTAGTGATGATGCATTCATGGTAAGTCTATCCATGGAACTAGTCTGCATGTAGTGATGATGCATCCATGGTAAGTCCTTCCATGGAACACCTCTGCATGTAGTGATGATGCATCCATGGTAAGTCGATCCATTGAACACGTCTGCATGTAGTTATGATGCATCCATGGTAAGTCTATCCATGGAACACGTCTGCATGTAGTTATGATGCATCCATGGTAAGTCTATCCATGGAACACGTCTGCATGTAGTGATGATACATCCATGGTAAGTCTATCCATGGAACTAGTCTGCATGTAGTGATGATACATCCATGGTAAGTCCTTCCATGGAACACCTCTGCATGTAGTGATGATGCATCCATGGTAAGTCGATCCATTAAACACGTCTGCATGTAGTGATGATGCATCCATGGTAAGTCCATTCATAGAACACATCTGCATGTAGTTATGTTGCATCCATGGTAAGTCCATTCATGGAACACATCTGCATGTAGTGATGATACATCCATGGTAAGTCTATCCATGGAACTAGTCTGCATGTAGTGATGATACATCCATGGTAAGTCCATCCATGGAACACCTCTGCATGTAGTGATGATGCATCCATGGTAAGTCGATCCATTGAACACGTCTGCATGTAGTGATGATGCATCCATGGTAAGTCCATTCATGGAACACATCTGCATGTAGTTATGTTGCATCCATGGTAAGTCCTTCCATTGAACACGTCTGCTTGTAGTTATGATGCATCCATGGATGATGCAGCCAAGGTAAGTCCATCCATGGAACACGTCTGCATGTAGTTATGATGCATCCATGGTAAGTCCATCCATGGAACACGTCTGCATGTAGTTATGTTGCATCCATGGTAAGTCCATCCATGGAACTCGTCTGCATCTAGTTATGATGCATCCATGGTAAGTCCATTCATGGAACACATCTGCATGTATTGATGATGCATCCATGGTAGGTCCATTCATGGAACACGTTTGCATGTAGTTATGATTCATCCATGGTAAGTCCATCCATGGAACACGTCTGCATGTAGTTATGATGCATCCATGGTAAGTCCATCCATGGAACACGTCTGCATGTAGTTATGATGCATCCATGGTAGGTCCATCCATGGAACACGTCTGCATATAGTTATGATGCATCCATGAAGGTCCATCCATGGAACACATCTGCATGTAGTGATGTTGCATCCATGGTGAGTCCATCCATGGAACATGTCTGCATGTAGTTATGATGCATCCATGGTAGGTCCATCCATTGAACACGTCTGCATATAGTTATGATGCATCCATGGAAGGTCCATCCATGGAACACGTCTGCATGTAGTTATGATGCATACATGGCAGGTCCATCCATGGAACACGTCTGCATGTAGTGGTGTTGCATCCATGGTGAGTCCATCCATGGAACACGTCTGCATGTAGTTATGATGCATCCATGGCAGGTCCATCCATTGAACACGTCTGCATATAGTTATGATGCATCCATGGAAGGTCCATCCATGGAACACGTCTGCATGTAGTTATGATGCATACATGGTAAGTCTATCCATGGAACACATCTGCATGTAGTGATATTGCATCCATGGTAGGTGCATCCATGGAACACGTCTGCATGTAGTTTTGATGCATCCATGGTAGGTCCATCCATGGAACACGTCTGCATGTAGTTATGATGCATCCATGGTAGGTTCATCCATGGAACACGTCTTCATATAGTTATGATGCATCCATGGAAGGTCCATCCATGGAACACGTCTGGATGTAGTTATGATGCATACATGGTAAGTCTATCCATGGAACAGATCTGCATGTAGTGATGATGCATCCATGGTAAGTCCATCAATGGAACACGTATGCATGTAGTGATGATGCATCCATGGTAAGTCCATTCATGGAACACATCTGCATGTAGTGATGATGCATCCATGGTAGGTCCATCATTGGAACACGTCTGCATGTAGTGATGATGCATCCATGGTAAGTCCATCCATGAAACACGTCTGCATGTAATTGTGATGCATCCATGGTAGGTCCATCCATGGAACACGTCTGCATGTAGTTATGATGCATCCATGGTAGGTCCATCCATGGAACACGTCTGCATGTAATTATGATGCATCCATGGTAGGTCCATCCATGGAACATGTCTGCATGCAGTTATGATGCGTCCATGGTAAGTCCATCCATGGAACACGTCTGCATGTAGTTATGATGCATCCATGGCAAGTCTATCTATGGAACATGTCTGCATGTAGTTATGATGCATCCATGGCAAAACTATCCATGGAACACGTCTGCATGTAGTGATGATGCATCCATGGCAAGTCTATCCATGGAACATGTCTGCCTGTAGTTATGATGCATCCATGGCGAGTCTATCCATGGAACACGTCTGCATGTAGTTATGATGCATCCATGGTAAGTCCATCCATGGAACACGTCTGCATGTAGTTATGATGCATCCATGGTAAGTCCATCCATGGAACACGTCCGCATGTAGTTATGATGCATCCATGGTAGGTCCATCCATGGAATACGTCTGCATGTAGTTATGATGCATCCATGGTATGTCCATCCATGGAACACGTCCGCATGTAGTTATGATGCATCCATGGTAAGTCCATGCATGGAACACGTCTGTATGTAGTTATGATGCATCCATGGTGAGTCCATCCATGGAACACTTCTGCATGTAGTTATGATGCATCCATGGTAAGTCCATCCATGGAACACGTCCGCATGTAGTTATGATGCATCCATGGTAAGTCCATGCATGGAACACGTCTGTATGTAGTTATGATGCATCCATGGTAAGTCCATCCATGGAACACGTCTGCATGTAGTGATGATGCATCCATGGCAAGGCTATCCATGGAACATGTCTGCATGTAGTTATAATGCATCCATGGCAAGTCTATCCATGGAACATGTCTGCATGTAGTTATGATGCATCCATGGCAAGTGTATCCATGAAACATGTCTGCATGTAGTTATGATGCATCCATGGTGAGTGTATCCATGGAACACGTCTGCATGTAGTTATGATGCATCCATGGTGAATCTATCCATGGAACATGTCTGCATGTAGTTATGATGCATCCATGGCAAGTCTATCCATGGAACATGTCTGCATGTAGTTATGATGCATCCATGGCAAGTCTATCCATGGAACATGTCTGCATGTAGTGATGATGCATCCATGGCAAGTCTATCCATGGAACATGTCTGCATGTAGTTATGATGCATCCATGGTGAGTCTATCCATGGAACACGTCTGCATGTAGTTATGATGCATCCATAGCAAGTCTATCCATGGAACACTTCTGCATGTAGTTATGATGCATCCATGGTGAGTCTATCCATGGAACATGTCTGCATGTAGTTATGATGCATCCATGGCAAATCTATCCATGGAACATGTCTGCATGTAGTGATGATGCATCCATGTAAGTCTATCCATGGAACACGTCGGCATGTAGTGATGATGCATCCATGGCAAATCTATCCATGGAACACGTCTGCATGTAGTTATTATGCATCCATGGTGAGTCTATCCATGGACCACATCTGCATGTAGTTATGATGCATCCATGGCAAGTCTATCAATGGTACACATCTGCATGTAGTTATGATGCATCCATGGTAAGTCTCTCAATGGAACACATCTGCATGTAGTTATGATGCATCCATGGCAAGTCTATCCATGGAACACGTCTGCTTGTAGTTATGATGCATGCATGGTATGTCCATCCTTGGAACACATCTGCATGTAGTCATGATGCATCCATGGTAAGTATCCATCGAACATGTCTGCAGGTAGTCATGATGCATCCATGGTCAGTCCATCCATGGAACATGTCTGCATGTATTTATGATGCATCCATGGTAAATCTATCCATGGCACATCTGCATGTAGTTATGATGCATCCATGGTAAGTCTATCCATGGAACACGTCTGCATGTAGTTATGATGCATCCATGGAACATCTGCATGTAGTTATGATGCATCCATGGTAAGTCCATCCATGGACCACATCTGCATGTAGTCATGATGCATCCATGGTAAGTCTATCCATGGAACATGTCTGCATGTAGTGATGATGCATCCATGGTAAGTCCACCCATGGAACATGTCTGCATGTAGTTATGATGCATCCATGGTAAGTCCATCCATGGAACATGTCTGCATGTAGTTATGATGCATCCATGGTAAATCTATCCATGGAACACATCTGCATGTAGTCATGATGCATCCATGGCAAGTCCATCCATGGAACACATCTGCATGTAGTTATGATGCATCCATGGCAAGTCCATCCATGGAACACATCTGCATGTAGTCATGATGCATCCATGGTATGTCTATCCATGGAACATCTGCATGTAGTTATGATGCATCCATGGTGAGTCTATCCATGAAACACATCTGCATGTAGTTATGATGCATCCATGGTGAGTCCATCCATGGAACACATCTGCATGTAGCGATGATGCATCCATGGTAAGTCTATCCATGGAACATCTGCATGTAGTTATGATGCATCCATGGTAAGTCCATCCATGGAACATGTCTGCATGTAGTTATGATGCATCCATGGCAAGTCCATCCATGGAACACATCTGCATGTAGTTATGATGCATCCATGGTAAGTCCATCAATGGAACATGTCTGCATGTAGTTATGATGCATCCATGGTAAATCTATCCATGGAACACATCTGCATGTAGTCATGATGCATCCATGGCAAGTCCATCCATGGAACACATCTGCATGTAGTTATGATGCATCCATGGCAAGTCCATCCATGGAACACGTCTGCATGTAGTTATGATGCATCCATGGAACATCTGCATGTAGTTATGATGCATCCATGGTAAGTCCATCCATGGAACATGTCTGCATGTAGTGATGATGCATCCATGGTAAGTCCACCCATGGAACATGTCTGCATGTAGTTATGATGCATCCATGGTAAGTCCATCCATGGAACATGTCTGCATGTAGTCATGATGCATCCATGGCAAGTCCATCCATGGAACACATCTGCATGTAGTTATGATGCATCCATGGCAAGTCCATCCATGGAACACATCTGCATGTAGTCATGATGCATCCATGGTATGTCTATCCATGGAACATCTGCATGTAGTTATGATGCATCCATGGTGAGTCTATCCATGGAACACATCTGCATGTAGTTATGATGCATCCATGGTGAGTCCATCCATGGAACACATCTGCATGTAGTGATGATGCATCCATGGTAAGTCTATCCATGGAACATCTGCATGTAGTTATGATGCATCCATGGTAAGTCTATCCATGGAACACGTCTGCATGTAGTTATGATGCATCCATGGAACATGTCTGCATGTAGTTATGATGCATCCATGGTAAGTCCATCCATTGAACATGTCTGCATGTAGTTATGATGCATCCATGGTAAGTCTGCATGTAGTTATGATGCATCCATGGTAATGTTGATGTTTGGTTTCATGTGACTAAAGTGTTGTCACAGATTATTAATTTTATTTCATTTTTCAGGATTTGGTTGGGAACCACCACAAAAAGGTTTGTGGAAGGGAGTAATCGTATCCAGGGCTCATTAAAGCCGTGGAGTGACTTCATATAGCTGCTTTGTCAGGCAAAATAAAGGTACTTTAACTATGCTGAATTTGTTTTTGAATTAATTTACTGGTTATATTATGTCAATTTAAGGTTCTGGGTCTTTTAAAGACTGAGCACTTTGCATTGCCAATGATCTAGCACCTAAATATGTTAATTCCACCATACTTACAGTAACTTGGTTGTTTATACACATCAAGCAACTTTGTAATTATTGTTGAAAATCATATGAAACGGGAGGACCATCATGCATCTACCAGTTAAAGGCTGAGTATCACCAACATTTCAATGAAAAGTCAAAAGTCCACCAATTTTATCTCCATTTTGACTGACTTCTGTACGCTTCATAAATAAAAATACCAAATGTTTTAATTAACAAATATTTCCTTTTTCCTTGTTGCTTACGCAGAATTCTTGTTGTATATAGCCTGTTTTTGTATTTCTAAATTTATTTGATAAATTTTAATATAAACTTAAACATCCGTTTTAAACATTCCATATGGCATTTCATGCAGACTAGTGGGCTAATAATTATATGTACTGTGTATAAATACAGTTGCTGTCTTATTTTAGGGAAACTTGGACATTTGACCGAGTGGTCCTCTGCTGGGAACGAGTTGCCAGCAGAAAACAGGCTCCAGTTTAAAGAAATGGCCAGCCAAGAAAACAAGGGCATTGTTGGCGACCACAAAAGAGCAAAGAAGACACTTCTAGAGAGCATGTCAACTAGTAAAAATTATTTATTACATTTCTGTGGGTGAAAGATCAGGCCCTGTTTTATTAAACATCTTACGATAAGACTCGAATTTCACTTTTTTCAGCTAAGCATTCATTGTAGACAAAGATGTGTGAACGAAGTGCAGAAATATCAGTTGATAAGAAAATGAAATGAAATCGTGTAATTTATAGTGAAGCATTTAAAAATTGATTTACGATCAAAATGGTCGTAATTTGTTTCATAAGACGGGGCCCTGGATTTCTCATTAAAAGAATATTCATAATTGCCTTATATTAATAATTATCTCCAAACACAAAATAAGTAACTGATGTTGAATCATGAAGTTGGTAAAGTATTGCTGACGTCGAAGTCATCTGCAGATAACGTTCAATACAGCAACTAATATTAGTTAAAATCATGCACGAGCTGATTTAAAATGAAATTAATAGATTATTACACTGCTGTGTTCGATTATACATAATTCCTTCACTCGATGGTAAACATGTTTTTTTCTCACTCATATGCTCGTTAGTGAAAAGAACCACACGTCTACCATAGCCATTACCAAAATGATGGGCATGACATTTAGTTGACCTTTGACTTTTTATTTTCAAGGAGTATTGAACATTTCTTATGTCTCTTTGAATTGTTTTTAAAGTTTTATATTAACATTGAATTTTGAGTTCAAGAAAGGATATAATTCTCAAAGGTGTGACATTGAGTTTTCCAACATTGATTAAATTTATAATATAACTTGTTTCTAAATTGTTATACTTTATTTCAAACGACACAACTGTACCTTTTTGTTTTCACAAAATGAAGTGGGGCTATATAGGAATCATGTTGTCCGTAACGTCCCGTCACGGAACACATTTTTGTCGCGTCTCGTCGCACATTTTTGTCCTGTCTCGACGTGTAACACATTTTTATTACTTCAAATTTCTTCAATCAGTTCAGAATCAATTCAGATTGGGTTGTTTCCAAACTTCATATACACGTAACAACTAATTACCTTGTGTCAGACACTGACATTAACTTTTTTAAGAGTATCCAGCAGGACTACAAGCTTTGAAAATCAGGTATTGCTTGTAAAAAACAGGTAGTCCTGATTTCATCGATCTACAACTTGTGGTGGTAGTTAATAACAAGTTTACGTCAGTACATTGTGAGGAATTTAGGTAGCCTGAGTTAGAGACCGCTTATAAGGAAGAAGTTTTAGCAAAGTTGATAGTGTCTTCCCAAAGCAGGGTTTGGGACATGTTCTCATAGAATGGGTGGAACCAGGGGCGCAATGCCCGAAAACAATGTATTTCAGCTATTCAGATATCCTCAAATGGTCTCTCCTGATAAGAAAAAGATGAAGGAATAGATAAGAATGAATTGAATTGGCCAAAGTCTCCATTTATAACTCTTTGAGGCTGTTTATGAGGTTGTTATATTGTCATTATTATTCAATCCCTCTGAGGTCGCTGTACCATTATAGCCTAATATGAAATAGGTTAAACCTATATGGCGAGCACAGTTCATCTTTGATTGTGCCGCTGCGTATGTATGTGCAAGTCTAGCTGCGAGAATCGTAGCTCTTATGGCGTGCACCTATATCATGGTAGGTACATACCACCATAAGAGCCATGATTCTCAAGTCTAGTGCAAGTCTACCTGTACGTGTCTTATGAATCGTGGCATCCCACCCCAACAAATTTCAATTTGTGTGTGTGTGTGTATTTCTAAGGATTATAATCCGTCCGCCTATGACAGGCGTCGTGCCCGACGATTATAGGCACACTTGAGTCTGGACTTTTATCTGTGTGTTTGTGTGTGATGTAATGATATGTCTACTTGAAGCAGCGAACTCAATGGTTTCTTTATAGTGCTGCCACACTGGAATACCACACCGTAGTAGACATGATACCCCAGTCACATTATTCTGACACTGGTCAATCAGTCGTAGCACTACCCATTATTTGCTCGTCAGGCAAGGGTTCCATTTTTAAAGTATCTGGGGACTCGAACCCACGACCTCCCGAATGCAAGGCAGACGCTCTAACCAGTACACCACAATGCTTCGGTCAAATTTCAATTCGTTCCCAGACAGGACAGATATGGCATGGAATGAACTTCGAACGGCTATCTAGTCATGATCCAGTCTGGATCGACATTGGCTGAATCACCAACCGTCATAAAAGCTGCTACTGCATCAGTGTATGTAAGCTATATATACATAAACCGTGATGCACGCGTATACTTTTTTGCCGAACAACATGTAATTACGGTTTCAACGTTATGTCATTACGAAAAATGTATATATATGATTTAAGCTTTTTTTTTATTTGAATATACGTCTAATATACGTCTTGTTTTCAACGTGTGTTAAATTGATTCATACGTATTGTCTAATCATTATGATGATGTATGTTTGAGAAAAGTACAATGATTTTAAAACATAGGAATTTGTTGTTTCCTACTTGACATTTAATAAATGGTGGTCCATTTTCAGAATATTAGTTCAATATTTAGTTGAGTATGTCTGGGGGTGGAGGACACCGGGTCCGACGTTTTCAATCAATATATTCTGAAAATGCACCAAATTCATCAAATGATATGTAGAAAAGACGTTGGTTTGTTTCACTGTTCTTGACGTTTAGCACTAGCTGTGCTCAAGATACTTATTAGTTTCTACATCTATATTTTAAGAAACTGAGTGTCCTATTTTACCCTAATGTTTCTGTCGGTGGTAGAAAAACAAAAATAGTAAAATGATAGGACAGAGATAGATCGATTGAAGCAGAAGACAGGTAAAGTTTCCAAACCGTGTTTTCATCACCTTAAAATTTAAACTACTCCGTAGCATCAGACCAAACCGGATGACCGGTTACATGTACACTGGCATAGGAACGTTTCATTTATATGGGGGTCCAGTGGAAACGTCAAACTTTGTTAAAAGTAACAAAAAAAAAAGGTGAAGCACCAATAGTGGCGCGAAAGCCGGATTGCGAATTTAACATATTAAGTGAAAAATCTGTGTGAAAAGGGGGGTAGTCCAGGTAAAATACATGACATAGTTAGGGTTATTTTCATATAACATTTGTAATGATGTTGAACAAGTGTCAAGTTTCAAAGCTTTTCGACAATACATTTTTGAGAAATGAGGAAAAAACAAAAACTTTAACGAAAACTTCAAAACTCGTAGACGGACGGACGGATAGACGGACAGACACATGGAAATCGCCGAACTGCAAGCCTGGATTTGCTACGCAATCCAGCCAAAAATAAAAAATACAAATTCTGTACATTATGGTGGAGTCTAAACCCGACAAATTTGCTATTATTTCGGGCGTTTGTTTAAGCTAAAGGGTTTTCAGCTATGTGAGTGAGTAATTTTAACAAAATGTAAATACATTATAATTATATAATTGGAACTGGCAATTTTAGTGGTAAATAAAAAAATCCTATCTATCTGTCTACATCCTGCACTAGCCTGCCGTGTTGCTGGGACAGCAAAAAAAAAAAGAAATCTCAAATATAACTTCAGTAGTTTCAGAATGTCTTAATTTCGGTTTGCCCAACTCATTAAAACCATTTTTGAATAAAAGGTCGAAGCGCCCCAAAATATGCAACAAAGGGTGAAAATACCTTTTGAACTTCCCCTACCCAAACACGCCAGTCAGATTATTGGGATCTCGGGAAGGAGGCTGTTCCTACCCCTGTCAGTGTGAGTAACATCTTGGGTCTAACCATCGTTTAGTCACTCTAGACCTGGTGTTGTTCTAAATACTAGTAGTTATATTTTTTCATAATGGACCATGATGTTACTGTGCGGTAAAAAAAGATGCGATGACAGAGTGGTTAGCTTACTTGCCTCTGGATATAGAAGTCTGGGGTTCGACTCCCGGAGGTTCACGTCTCGAGAATTGATAACGCACTCCCTTAGATCTAGAACTATTCGTGTACGGTAGTTAAAGTTACTGTGAAAGTATGTCATTCTTCCCTACTGATGTAAAGCCGTTGGTCTCCTGTGCAGGGAGAGACATACCATATTCAGGTTAAAAATCTCGCTGAACTTCTCTGGTTATCATAAAAAAGCATGCAGGTAAACTCATCCACAGAAACGAAACTGTGATAATCATAAGTATGTGTATAATACGTCAATAGTATTGAAAGAAAGAAAGAAAGAAAAAAGAAACAAAGAAAGATGGATCGGTTATAAGCACCTTGCTCACTAATTGTTTACTAACAGACCATACGTCATAATGTGACGACATACGATGATGACGTAAATCAATGACGTCTTGTCATTGTATTATAATTTCCGTAACATTTCCGGAAATTGCCAGATTGTTCGGGTTTGACACACGAATGAACACGGAATAACCTCGTCGATTTCCGTCAATGGCTTACAACAATCGGAACTCTTCGCCAATTTCCGTACTCGGGAATAGTGGCTCGGAGAGTATTGGGTGCCGCTCAATGGTTTTTTGCATCAAAATGCAGCATTTGGTTCGGTTTTCGATTGTAGCTCTCCGCAAAATAGTGCTCTTCTATATAATGTTGTATTGATGAAAATATTGCAGATTAGTGAGTGATTTTGATCAATTTCTTGATATTTTATCGCTATGACCGAATAATTGTTCTTTTTAACAAAATAAATCCCGTAGTTGAAATCAAGACGTTTCGGCCCCAAACAGTTCGTTCGGTCCCAAACAGTTCGTTCCATATAATGACTGACAGTTTGGAAGCATATTTGTTGAGTTTTCCAAATATATACATTAATATTACGGTTGAATTGAAGGGAGAGGAGGAAGAGACATTGTACTTATGATTATATCATATTATGGAAGTGATTGTTTACCGTTTTGTCAGTCGAGAGTGATATGTCAGCTGCACAGATACCGGTTTAAAAAAAAAAAAAAAGTCTTATATTCTATTACATACTGTATGTAATAGAATATAAGACTTTTTTTTTTCTTTTTTTTTTTAAACCGGTATCTGTGCTTGATATATTGTTAAATTACGCTTATATGGTCTGCAAGTATATATTTTTTCTCCAATTCACAGACATTAGGGTACACCTTTGACATGAGGGTTAGTTTATTGCAAGATATAAATCTTATACATATATCATCTAGTGAAAACATTCCAGATATCATATATTTAATATAAACAATATAAAAATAGTTTATTTAACACTATTACTATGTGATCAATGATTACATCAAATGTATTTATTTTATAAGGGCTTCTTGAAGCATCAAACATTTTTAAAATGTTTAAATTTCAATCGGAGGCTCTAGTGTGTTTTACAAAAGATGGTTTACAGGAGGAATAACTTTTATCAATGACATTTTAAACAAAAATGGAAATCTTTATTCATACATAGAATTGAATGGACACTATAATATACAGTCCAATTTTCTTGAATATGAAGGTATTATAACTGCTGTCAGGAATTATTTGGCAAACCTGAATATTGTGCATCTAGCCTGTAACAGCCAAACCCTATTCGTCCACTAATCCTATCATTAATTCTACAAAATGAGAAAGGCTGTCGAAACATATATGACATCATGATTAGAAATAATGTATATCCCAAAGCATTAACTAAATAGAAAAATGAAGTAGTTAGTGTTCCAAACTTTGAATTTGAAAGATTATATGCCTTACCTTATAAAATAACAAAAGATCCTAAGTTACCTTGGTTCAATTTAGAATCAACCATAGGATATTTGGAACAAATTACCTTTTATCTAAAATGAATATTATTAATAACGATATGTGCAGCTTTTGCAAAAATACACCTGAAACTATCCAACATCTGTTTTGGAACTGTGGAACAGTAAAAGAATTCTGGTCAAAACTTCAAACTTATCTTACAGAAAAATGCAATACAGCATTCGTAACTTTAACAGAAACAGATATTTTTATTTGTACATAGTAAATTTAATACTGTTTTGAGCAAAATCATCATGCAAGCAAAACTTTACATTTATCGAAACAAGATGCAACGTCAAATTCCACAGCTTAACCTTTTTAAAACGTATATAATATCTTTGTACAAAGTTGAGAAACTAATCGCATATAAAAACTTTAAAAAAATGAATACGTTTGAAACCATGTGGAGTCAATACCTTGCTAGTATAGAGACAATTTACTTTGTTGATTTTTTCAGTATCAAACTGTAGCTAATAAACTTAATGTTTTCATTCTGGGACATGCAAAGCTTAGCTTACTAATTAGAAATAACAATTGTTTTACATACCCTTGCTTATATCTTGATCTTCCTTAATCAACCTTCTTGGTTTTTATAGAAAAAATAATAATTTTCGAAGTTGTGTATATAAATCCTTTAAAACTATCCTAAAACATTGTCCTTTGATAATGGATTTATATACAGATATATTACACAGTATGGGTTATTTTTTTTTTCTCTTTCCAAAAACAAAATATGAGAAAAAGTCAGTGTAGCATGAAACAATGTTTATTTTTGATACTATAACATTAAAATTATCTGTGTAAAGCAAGTCTGTATGTATTGACAATGTGGGTTTTGAAACAAAAAATATTTTCTTTAGGGCTGGCATGGCGCAGTCGGTAGTGCGGCGGATTTGTAACCGGAGGCCCCGGGTTCAATCCTCCGTGGCGCCACTGAGTTTCGTCGGTGTGTTCTTGACCAAGACACTTTCCGTTAGCCTCGTCCGACGGATGGGGAAGTAAACCGGGCAGTACCGTGTATCGGTCTATCCTCCGAGCATGTTAAAGAACCATAGGAATCTATTTGATAATAAGAGTAGGGCACGGTTCTCGGATTCCTATGTATCCTTCCCCTCTCTCTCGGGCAGCTCTAAATAACCTATACTGTGTTGATGAGCCGTTAAACAACATTCGTTTCAATTCAATTCATAGATTTATTATTGTTTTTTTCCCCATAACCTAGCACTAGTTTTTCATAATAAGACTTTGCATTTTGTATTTCACATTTTTCTCCTTTTTTGTCTTTTTATTTTTTAACTTTTTTTTTATTTTGCCTAAATGCGAACAGTAGTCAATATGAAAAAATAAAGATCACAATAATGAAGATTAAACGTGAAAAAAGCTACTGTATGATATCTAAAATTGGATATATATTTACATAATTGTTATAAACTTCCATTCTTGGCATTGATCTCAGCTCTCTGAAGCGCCCAGTGAAACGACAGAGCTATTATTTTTCAACATTTCAATTAAAGACAAACCCGGTTAAAATGAGATAATAAATATAATAACAGTCGTGAAAGAAAAGAATGTAGTTAGAAGAGTTTATGGATGTGTAAACGTCTTGAAAACTGGTCGACATCACATGTTAGGTTTCATCCTGCGCTAAAACGACCACTCGTTAGTCTCTGTTTGGCTACCAAGATTTAAAGGGCAAAGCCGTAAGGTCATAGCAAAAAGAGAAGAATATGGACAAAAGAGGGCCTCAGGGAAGATTTTTGTAAATATATGGTAAACATATTTAAAAAAGACCTATTATTGTAGCAAAATAACATTGTTTTTCATTTTAAAACCAAAGGGTAATATAATAGGGCCTTAAAGATGATGAATTGAAAAGAGGGCCTCAGGGAAGATAATTTTACTAACTGGGCCACTGTCTTCTAAGAGCATTCAATGCATAACAATATTAGGTAAAATATTTTATAAGAGGCTCATTATTGCAAAACCAAAAGAGGGAAACGGCTTTCAAAGAAAAAAAAGAGGGCCTCATGAAAGATTTTATTGCTAAATGGGCCATTGTCTTGTAATAGCTTCTTTCCCTCGTGGTCGTTTCCAGACATGCTGTAACTTATGATATTCGATTGTTTAAATTGAATTTGATTACGTTGAATTAAATTCAAAATTTAGAAATACTTAAAAAAATAAATAATCTAGCACTTTTTCCAAACAAATTTACTCCCACCAGGATTTGAACCTGGGTCTTCTACCCTAACAGGATAGACGTGTTTACCGATTACACCATAGAAGTGGTACAAGTTTGTACTAAGAGCAAATGAACTAAAAAATTAAACTGAAGTTCCTAATTTCACAGCAAAGTAGTTACCATAAACTAGATTTAGCCCTGGCAATAGGGATTCATTTTGAATTCCAAACAATTTGACGAGGGATCAACAAAGTCAATTTCACATATTTTAAATACAAGTTAAGGCAAAACACCATTTTAACCGATAATTTTGATCGGCAATTGGCTACTAATGACAACCCTGACGCCCATTTGTTGTGCTTATAATATAAAGCAAATATAAATATGTGCCTAATAAAAACATAAATTTATATAAGCAATTAATATAACATTTAAGCTTGAAATGATTTAGATGTGAGTTGGCTGATGGGAGTCATCTGACGGATAGCTGGCAACATCTGTAAGATGAGGTTCATCAACATGAACCTGGTGGTTCAGTAAATCGGTTGGCTGGTTGTTTGAATGATTTACGTCATTTTTAGCACATGTTAGGCCATATATGATGATCGATATCATCCATGGTGGGGGCACACCACTTTTTCCTGGGTAGAAATAGTAGTGTATACCTTCTGCCCATCTGAAAGGACACACTTTCTTATTTATTCCAACTCGCAGTGAGAGAGGTGAGGTTTCAAACCATCCAAGCCACGGATGCAGTAAATCGGAATCAACCTTTTCAGCACATTAAACATTTATGGCACTGCTCCCCGATTCAGATGTAACCTTTCTTAATTTTTTTTGGGCCCAGTAACTTCTAGGTATGGTTATATAAAATGTGTAACCTGTTGCTATAAATACTAAAATAATTTCCTCTGCTTTAAACCTTCTACTAGATACGTATCATACGATGTATCTGTAGGCAACATTAAACAAAATTTGTGACTGTCCCGTTCATTTGTTTTGTACAATTTAAACAGAATTAATTAGGTGCATATAGTATATATAAACCATCACGGTCTCTTTCAGCGTAAATCCACGTATATAAATGATGTCATGGTCTCTTTCAGCGTAAACCCACGTATATAAATGACATCACCGTTTCTTTCAGCGTAAATCAACATATAAATGATGTCACCGTCTCTTCCAATGTCAATCCACATTATAGTAACTTCACTGTTAATTTCAGGTTGAATTTGCATATATTATTAAATAACTTCGTCGCATATATATATTAACTTCAGTGTTAATTTCAGGGTAAAAATGTGCATACATAGTAACTTCAGTGTTAATTTCAGGTGAATTCAGGGACTTCTCTGTTAATTTCAGGATAAATCTGCATATATAGTAACTACACTTATCACTTTTAGAAAACAATAGTCAATAGAAAGAAAAAAATGAAAAAGAAAAATATAAGAACGCTTTTAAATGCATGGGTTGACATAAGTTACTGTAAACAGTATCAAAGATAGAATTATGAAATGAATGTTTTACTGCATTTTTTCTCAATTTTAAAAAAAAACACGCTTGCGACGGTATGGGTTATGTTTCTAAAGTATATAAAAAAAATCCACATATATAAATGACGTTGCTGATCCTTCAGAGTAAATCCACATAACAACGTCACTGTCGCTTTCAGCGTAAATCCGCATGTTTAGAATCTTCATTGTCAATTGCCGGATAAATCCATACGTATAAATAATTTCACTGTCTCTTTTTGTGTAAATCCCACTAAATAAACAATTTCAACATCCCTTTTAGTATCAAGTCGCAGTGATAAACCGTGTCACTGTCTCTTTCAGCGTAATTCCGTCTGTACAAATGTGTCACTTTCTAGGTTAATCCACATGTATAATTTAAATAACTTCTACTTTTTATTTTCAGTTTTAAATCTATGTATTTAAATATATCAATATAACGTTTAGTCTTAAGACCTGTTTAAGGAATTTTCACAGACATATTCGAACTATCTGGGTTCCATTAATTACGGGTGGGAGTGTTCCTGGTGGTGTTCCTTGTTGTTCCAGGCAGACAGTGTTCCCTTTATTGCGTGTTTCTTTTTCCCATATCCCCGTGCGACTAAGGCAAGTCTCCACTCCTCAAATGACGACTCTACCAGTGGTGTCATTAAAGGGAATGTAGCGACACAGCCAAACAAACTGTATTATTGAGAGTTCGGAAAAACTTGGGAAAAGGTGAAAGAATTATCAAAATCGGATAATAAAACAAAAAAGATATGACCATTTAAATGTTGTTCTAAAACGAATATGGGAGCCGCCATTTTTAGAACTATGATGTCATAGTTCCATATTACCATATATGGAATATAGATAAATATTATTTAAACGAAGAAAATCACTGCAAATGAATGATTGTTTTTACTGGTGATATAAATCATTATTTCCATTAAGTATTACATATTTTTCATACAGTCGCTGTCATTTTTCCCTATAAATCAGTACATTTTCATATTTATAAATATTCCATATATGGTCATTTAAAACCGTGATGTCATAGCTCTCAAAATGGCCGCTTCCATAACCATTTCAACAGAAACTTCAAATGATCATATCTTCTTAGTTTATCATCCGATTTTGATAATTCTTTCACCCTTATTTAAGTATTTCAAAACTCTCAATAATAAAGATGGTTTGGCTGTGTCGCTACATTCCCTTTAAGAGGCGGGAGGAAGGGATTCTCCCTGCTACTTTGACTGGTCTACCATAAATACTTTACTACTAGTAGTATTTTATACAAGTATCAATAGAAATACCCGGCTATTCTGCTCTGGGTTCCGCTTTCTTATAAAGGTAATGACACCCCAGCTCTACCCTGCCCTGTATATATTGGTGGGGCCCATGTGCTCGCACTTTTAGTTTTAGATGAAGAGGAGGTGAAACCTCTTAATAAACTAAGAAGCGCCCACGTTTGACGGGAATCACCATATTGTTTACCTAAGTATGAATACATTATTATATCAGGAATCTTTATGAATACTCCCTGATAAAACAAATAAATATGTACCGCATTTTCGTAACTTGCCAGCAGTCGCCATTTTGTTTATCTTATAATTGAAGAGGTCGCAACAACAGAGTTGTCGTTTCTTGAAAATAGTTCAATATGGCCACGAGTACTCTCCGAGTCGGAATCCCGAGTGACGGAATCCAACGAGGCAGTTCCGATTGTGGCTTACAATAGTAGACGACCGAATACGGAAATCTGCGAAGAATTCCGATTGCATTTATGGCTTTACGGGAAAATAAACAAATGAAAGATAGTTTTTAACCAAATCATTTGTTTATCCTAATCGGTTAGCAAGACATATACATTTCTGCGACACGAAATATACTTTTATTAAATTGTGAAATGTGTTGACGAATTTTCGCCAATGAACAACGCGCAAGGTAACACTTTTGGCTGTGCTTCCGGTTAATGGCCGTTTTGGCGACATTGGTAAAAATGCAATTTCATTGTCATTTTTGGAAGGGTTCGAGAAAAGTTTTTAATGTTTTTTTCACCTCATTCTGCTTGGAAACCACCATTCTTAATGATTTCTACGAATGCTTATCTTGTTAATTTAGTAACGAAATATGCTACTTTACGGTTGAAGTCGCCCATAAACTGCCGTAAATGACCCAAGACTTTTCAAAAGGATGGATGGGTATGTTTACTTTTCGTCTGCATGATACCATAGGAGCTCGCTTGCGCTCGCTATAATTTGTTAAAGGGTCGTGCAAGTGGGCGTCGCGTGGGAAGTACGTCACCGGAAGTATGTATGGTACCGGGAGGAATAGCACTGCTAATGAGGAGAGTGCATAATTATGTGGAAGTGAATTCGCGGAAGTAAAGTATTAGTGCTGGACACTGAACTGTACCGGAAGGACTCAGCTAGATATAGCTTTGAGATATAAAATAGCTGTGATATAGCATACATATATCATAAATACTGATATTCAGTCTAATTAAAACTGAACGGTTTAATGTTTACTTAAGTGTATAGGGATGACATCTAACGTGTAGCAAAATTCATTTTAAAATGCTTTACAAATGTTGATATTTCTACTTTGTCATTTATATTCATTTGTATACATATATATTCATCTTGTTGTAAATAAATTTGTAAATTTATTCTTGATTTTCCCTTGACTTGGTCCATCTTCTTACACACCATAACACCATATTATAACTATGGGTGTACTTTATTGTATGTCGATCAGCATATGCTGGTCACGTGACCAGTACACCGAAATGCGCCGTGCTGTTTAACAGGGCCATTTGGCATATTCCGAATTGTTGCCTGTTGAGCGGAAAATGGGTGATACCGGTACACCGCGGGTTAGTCCGGGCAGCTCAGTAAAGTTCACCGTCTGTCTTACAAGGTGGCTAATACATTGGCAAAGATGTAGATAAGCTGAGATTTTGAGTATTTTATTCATACTTTTTTTTTTACAAAAAAACTCAGCTTTTTAAAATTGAACTCGTAACTTTTAAAAATCATGAGTATTATATTTGTATATATTGATTGTCCTGTGGAACAGTTCCATATTTACACGATGAAAATTGTTCCAAGCATGTGTCTAATATTAAGGTCATAGTGTTTTTAGATTTTTTTTTACTTAACTTGTATTTAATCCGAATAGCTTTTTTTTAAAAATGTATTCATCCACATCCATTTTGAAAACATGAAATATGTAAAGCAAGTGTTTACCCTGAACACGTTACTTGTTACTCATTCATTAAGAATCTTATACGTAAATACTCATTGCAGTCAAAAATTATCTACAGCTCTGATTGGATTAATTCTTATGACCTCCATGTAATCGCATTATACATGGCAAAGCGCCATATGTGTTTTACTACCAGACTTAATAGTGCAGATGGCAATGTACCTATAAAGTTCCATGAGTGTTTTACTACCAGAGTTAATAGAGTAGATGGCAATGTACCTATGAAGTTCCCTGAGTGTTTTACTTCCAGAGTTAATAGTGAAGATGGCAATGTACCTATGAAGTTCCATGAGTCAATAATGCAGATGGCAATGTACCTATGAAGTTCCATGAGTGTTTTACTACCAGAGTTAATAATGCAGATGGCAATGTACCTATGAATTTCCATGAGTGTTTTACTACCAGAGTTAATAGTGCAGATGGCAATGTACCTATGAAGTTCCATGAGTGTTTTACTGCCAGAGTTAATAGTACAGATGGCAATGTACCTATGAAGTTCAATGAGTGTTCATAAGTGTAGTTGTTACACTTCCAGAGTTATCATGCAGAATGTTTGTTTGTTTGTTTGTATGGTGTTTTACGTCGTTTTCAACACATGTATGGTTATATATGACGGTCGATTTTTTTGTGGTGAAGACAGACCACCCACTTTTCCTGGGTAGAACCAGTACTATACACCTCCCACCATCGATAAGAATTGACACTTCCTCACTTACAAGTTGAGCTCCCAGTGGGATTAGAATGACGCTTCATAAAGCAGTGTGTATGTCCATTTGATTGTCTATGACCTTTTTAAGCTTTGAACTACTGAACCCAAAAACCAATAGGGATTCCCTTTATTGCGTGAAATGAGTAACAGGAAAATTAATTTCCTAAATTATTAAAATTACCTACGCAACCCTTTACAACATGCTATAATACCCAATTCCCAAATTTATTTGAGCTAGGGCAAAAAAGGTAAGAGATATAGACCTGTAAACACAGCTTATCCACAAAATTTGATGTGAAATGAGAGAGATATTAAGGTCTATCATAATTTGGGTTCAATGGGAGCCCAGGGGTTACAGGAACCAAACTTACTTAAGCAATACTTAAGATAATGCTATAATGAAGCTCATTGCCAAATTTGGTTTTGCTAGGATAAGAAATGTAAGAGATATAGACACGTAAACACAGCTTACACGCAAAACTTGATGTGAAATAGGACACACTTTTAAGGGCTATCATAATTTGGGTTACATGAGAGCCCATGGGTTACTTGAACCAAAATTACTTATGCAGCCCTTAAGTAATGCAAATATATTTATTTTCTGTAATTGCTATTTCTTCGTTTGTTTTATAAAGAAGTTGTAGTCTATTTTTCAGTGTATTGAGGCTAGGTTTATATTTTGAGCATCGACAATAGTATAAGTAGTTTCGAACAAAGTACGTTGATTTAGAACACTTGTGTTTTCGTCATAAAATCACAAGATAAATTTCCTCTTTTCAAAATCGATTTCTTGTTTCAACCAGTCCTTAAGGTTAGTTAGTATGCCTTGTGTAACCTGGCATTCCACAGTAAATGTGTAATTTATTTCATTGACTGGTGAACAGAAAGAACAACGTGGACTCTCTATTAATGTTATTTTATTGAGGAAAGTGTTTGTGGCTAAAATATTGCGATTTATTCTTATCTAAAACCATTGTAAAGGTGTGTAAAGAATGTATCTAGACAAAAGCACCACATTTTCCTCAGAGGTAGTCTAGGTAATATACTTCAATTTAAAAATGAGGTCAAATCTGGAAATCGCCATGTTACAGTTTATTGGAATCCAAAATGGATTAAAAGATATTATAAAGAATTTTGACAAGTACAATCTATACATCATGTACATAATGCCTAATAAGACTACTATTTAAAAAAATAATGTATTTTTCTTCAACATTTGGTGATGTTCTTAACTATATTTATGTGAAATTAAATTAGAAAAACATTCTTATATCAATTAAATATATGCACTATTGCTTCCGCGAGAGACTGCTTATATTAAGATCCGGTAAATATATTTTATTTATATGCATCTTTAGTTTAACTATAGAACAACATTTAAAAATTGTTTCCCTCGTTTAAACGATTCCGACGATTACAGACAAGCAGAAGCTATTGACTTTAGTAACAAAATTATGCCAAAAACTTCTCTTTAAATATATACTTTATCTGCTCATTTCTATCAAATATACATAGTTGTGATTATTTATAAAGAAAAGTTTATAAGTCCATCAAGAAGAGTAGCATTCACAGAATACAGTCACTCCAGCAAGTATTGCAATGCAAAAGTGATTCAAAAAGTACATCACAAACACATTCAATAAATAACTATTCCATCATACTTTATAAAATAATTCCTGGATCTATAATAATATAAATGACAAAACATAATATTTTGTTTTATAAAAGACCGAGATACATGATTTTAGTATTATTACTTATTTATATACAACCAACTGTCTAATCGTCCCATTGAAGGTCCCACAATGCAATATAGACTATATTTGGAGATCAGTCACAAGTTCCACAACATTCGTTCGCTTAAATACACTTTTATTCTGTGAATTAAACACATTTGGCTAGCAAACGGTCACATATCTGGAATAAAACACCTATTCAATTTTTCAACATGTCGCGTCATTCATTCACACTATGCATATTTTGAAATAAACATCTGTCAAAACCATATCTCTACCTAACCTCTGTGCTCATACTATCCAAATAAATAATCCTGGCAAACACAGTAAAATACTACTATTCATGACAACAGACATACTACTTTAACCTCAGGTTAGACGTAACAATGAAATAAAAACTAATCTTGGAAAAAACACATGCAAACTAGAAACTTTGGATTTTTTCAAGGAACTATTTTAGCACCCTATGACCCGGAAGTACACCTGAAAAGGCCTGATATACGGTAAAGCGTAAAAATTACTCAGTCGTAAAATTAACAAAAAACAGGATGGTCACAATCTGTGCAGCAGGGTGGCCACGAACTCACGTAAATTATCAACCCCACTTAAATTAAATGATTTATGGCGATAATCGGCAAATCCCAATGTGAGAAAACATTTGTAACGTAGGGGTTATTTTACTATTATTAGATACAAGCTAGCTGTGCTGTAATTATACAAGCAGTACTGTTATTTACGTTACATGTAGGTCCTCTTCTTGTCATACATTTCTATTTACAAGCAAATTTATGTACAATTGAACAACCATTTTGAAACAATTGTTAGAGTGGTTTCGTGTCGTAGGCTGTGAAAATGGAGATGAACGTACAGACAGACAGACGGACGGACATCCGGGCGGGCGGTAAGGACTGTGTGGATGGTGGGTTGTAGTGCGGGCTGGGGCGGGTGCTTGCCTATTCCTTTAATTTGTGAATTTCATACCCTAAATACTAAACGAGTTATGAAATAGAAAAAACACAAACATAGCTCTTTCAGATAGAAAGAAACAGCTCTTTCAGATAGAAAGAAGAAAATAAGAAATGCATTAGAAACAGATGTACACGATGTCAGAGGACGTACATGGGGGCTTGATATTTGAGTCTTTTTAGACCTAAAGAACAAACAATTCAGAACATATTTTAATTATACATAGATCAGATTTTTAATATAATATTAACAGGTAAATTCAATATAGATTGAAATCAGAACTGTGTAGTTGGTTTAAAACATTCCACTTGTGAAAATCTATCTTTTAACTTGAAATAACAAAGATCTGGTATCATTTCAAATTACCTCAATTTGCAATTTAATATCCGAATCAGGAAGTCGACATTGTTAAACATTTCAATTTACCTCAGAGGGTTCGCAATCTTACCCAGAGTTTATTACATATGCTATCTACTGTTAAACAAGTGGAGAGTAAACATTTGGTGGAAATACTGATGTAGACTTCTTAATCCAGTTTAAACTGTTTTATCCGTTTCTGTTTTATGTGGTAGAGTAAGGGAATACATTGTTTACAACCAGGCACAATGGGATATATATATATATCTCATACGATATGGAGAAATGACTGTTTTCCACCAGTGTCAATAACTCATAATAGTAGTTAATATGGGTTTTATATTTTTATAACAGTAACACACACCCATTATGTCCACAATGACGGAATTAAAACGTGTTGTACCTGGTTGTTATGCTATTTTGATGGGTGGGATTACTGGAAATCGCTTTTAACAATTGCCCACGGCGTTTAAGATCAAATTCATTGAAGATTTTCTTCTCAGTTTTCATTCTGTTTTTGAATTTCGTTTCTATTTATCCTTAAAGGTTTCACGACACCCTTTAATATGTATATTGTGATATATTTTTTACTTTAATCACTTGTGTGAACTGAATGGTCGATCAAATTATTTTTTTAAAAGAAATATGCACGGCTTTCCTTTACAGCAGATTGGCGGGTGACGTACCCTCCTACTTTGGTAAGCTGATCGGCTACTTTTAGCTGCTCTCAATGCAACAACAACAAAAACTCGACTAGATAAACATGACGAGTAAATGACCAAATTTTAGTGCGGCTCACTCAATACCATACAAAGTTATTGCCCTTGATCTTACTAAAACATGTTTTAGTACATGCGGTGGGTGGTCATTTATCACCTTCAGTGATACATCTAGTTACAGTAACAATATAAAGCAACTTCATTGTGTATAGTATTAACTGTTGATTGCAATAATTAGGCGGGGACCCAAGCCTGAAAAAAACGAAAACGTTTACCCGGAAAGATATACTCCTGATTTTTTAAATATTAACAGATGGGGGTCTTGTACATATGAAACCACTGTATGGACTTCTGGCATACTTTGCATTTCGTAACAGCATCGCGATTTCTACGGTAACCCATTCGTACCAAGCCAATATATGAAAATTGCTGAACAAACATTCAAAGGAAAATAAAGAAATTTGCACACGTCCTTTTAGGCAAATACAGTTCCAGTATTTGAAACCTATATGTGTATATGAAAGATCAAACTACAGAATCAAGACCTGATTATGTTACACTTTACTAATTTTAACAAGAGTTATAGACCTTTTATGAATTTTGTTTTGTCCTGTGCCAGGGATAATGCGAATTTCTTGTGTTCACAATAACTGAAGTAAACGGTTTTTGATTTCCACTAAATGTTGTATGGTGTTAGGCCTTATACCTACAAGGCCTTTGACAAATTCAATACTGAGTAAAACTGACACTTGCTTTAAAGAGTTACCCTTGATTATTGAAAGAATAGGCACATTTTAGCTTGAGTACACACATTACTTTAGTAAACGTATTCCGATCTTCACATTATTTAGTGTGAGACTTTATATGAATATGAACTTTGACAAGATGACAATGAGCAGAATTGACACCTGCCTTACTGAGTTATTGCCCTTGATTATTGCAAACATGCAAATTTCAGCTTTCGTACACAATACATTAAATAAATTGGTTTCGATTTTCACACAGTTTGGCGTGTAACTTTATATCAAACGGATCACAGACAGGTTAGACGAGTATCAAGTTATTGCTCTAAATTGTCGAAAAATTCCATCGTCTGATTGGTTCCTACTTTCCTTTGAAATATCATCAATTACTGTGTAATATTCTAATTGAACAAAGAGGATATCGTCCTCTGACTAAGGAGCGTGATTGTTTTCACGATGATTGTAATAAATAGCATTTGATTTTCCATGCTTTTTGGGGTAATATTATTAAGGTCTCGGTTTTGTTTGACAATGAGAACAATTGAGGAGTGGTTTACAAAGTTATCGCCCTTGATGTTTGCAAATATTTAAATTTCAGACTGAGTACACGGCAACTACAGTAATAGAGTTTTGATTCTCACTAATATTTAGTTGAAGGGTTTTGGACAGTTACACTATGTGGACTTGTCACGTAGTTGTTTTCGAAGCATTTATATTCATATAAGATAATATTTTTTACACATATGGAACTAGTTAAGTATGACACTACTGTTTATAGACAAATTGTTGGAATCCCAAATGAGAACGAAATGTGCAACTCTTGTTGCAGATTTGTTTTTGTTTTGTTATGTTAGAGGTTTCATTTTTAGTCTTTTACCAGATACGCTTAGGCAGATGTAATTGAAGCCTTTTATTATACCTCTTTGTATATGGATGATATTTTGGACAATTACAACCCTTTCTTTTCTTTACTACATATACTTTCTTTCTAAAGAAATTCACCTCAAAAAAGCTAATATTTCTCATAGTTGCTATATATCTTCTTTACTCGATTTACATCTCGCGATTGAAACTGAGAAATAATAAGCCAACTCTATGACAAGAGAGATCATTTCAATTTTGACACTGTTAAGGGCACGACTAGACAATATTAAAGACAACCATCGAACGTTACCGTCCTTTCAGGATTTAGGTAGACGTCATCATAGGTCCACAATCTTTCCGGCGATCGCACAATCACGTGAGAAGCAAAGCGGTGAACTGTAAATGGGTCAACCACTAAACATGCAGTGCGTTGCAAAATAATAAGGTGACAACCTCCTTTGATAAGCCTTTTAACAGTGATCATTATCCAATCTTTACCAGGATCACCATGTGACTCTGTCAACGTCTTAGAAAATAGTCTGCGATTACGTCATAATTTGTCACATGACCATAGCTAAAACATCAAAATGGTTATCAGAAATCATCTCCGCGACCTGACACCATTAATGCCATGGGGTGGTGCTGAGTGGTAAACAATCGAACGGAACTCGGCTTACTTTGGACAATTTTGATGAGTTTAGGTTAGTATTTTAATTTTAGGTAGGCTGTATTGAGCTATGAAATTTTAGAAAGTGATGGTAAGAACAAACGATATAATGCAACCCTATGGAAAACGCAATGGTAGAGTCCATTTTGATTGTTTTAATGGCGGAGTGATATGCCAAAGAATAAATGTTATTCTACCGCAGTATAATGCTGAGCAAACATTAGTGTTTATTCACTAAAATAAATATTGAATAAGAGCAATAAGCTTATATTTGAAAAGGTTTGCGTGACGTTTACTGCATTCGTTTTCAAGAAAGTAATAACGACCAAAATATATTAATCCAAAAGTTAGCATAAGCGTTAGCACAATATTGTGTTACGTGATCTACAGCGGCAGTAAGACAGGACGTTATACCTTTGGAGATGTCTGTAGTGGTGCAGACACTAGAAATAGGAAGAAAGTGTGCTTTATTAGGCTGTTTTTGTAAATTAGGAATAACGTACATAGTTGGAAGTGTGTTTTGCTTGTCATCTACTCCAGCTTTAATAGTGCTTTATTGAGTTTTATATCCGGACAAACCTTTGCGAAGGTTTATTATCATAACCCTGATTTACTTAAAGTATTGTCAAAACACTTCTGCTACAAGGTCTGTCACAACGTGAATACTGTGGTGACTATATTTACAGACTTTTCAAGATTATTGGTCATTATCACATTCATACAATCTGTGTTAAACTTGTTAACAAACATAACAAAATAGGATAATGACCCTATCATTATGCAATGCACTGCATGTTTAGATGTTGACCCATTCACAGTTCGCCACAATGCTTTACAATTAATGTTGCGATGACCCGACTGATTTTGAACCCTATGATAACTTCTACTCGCAGGAATTTATTACGATATATAATATAGAAGGCTAGAAAGAATATAGTTATAGTATATGTATATAGTAAAGGGCCTTCTTCTGCTCTCTATCTCTATCCTTCAATACTATATATCGTAATGAATGCATGTGCTTCTACCAAAATAGGCCTAATTTTTGATTTAATATTGTCTGATCGTCATCATTCTTTTTTTGTCCTGGCTTCTGACAAGTATTTGCTTTGTGGCTTTCTGGGAATTTCTATTTATATATAAATGATCATTTTGTGTTATACTTATATTGCCTACTAATTGTTATTTATACTTCCTAGTTTGTAAGGGGTTATAGCCTGGCTTGTCGAATTTTATTGGAATGAAAATAGGGTAAGAGTGAGGTATGGTGCACTCTAGAACCTGGTTTAACCCCAGCAGCCTTTATGTCACTGACCATTCCAAGGAGGTACCCATATTGTCACTGACCATTCCAAGGAGGTACCCATATTTCAACCTTTTGAGTTTGCCATTTCGCATACTTTGCTCTTTTCTATCCTTGTGATTGGTGTTTGTTTCAAATACGTGTGTTTGGTTGATTGATTGTGTTCTGTGAATGTTATATTTCCTTCTCGACTTTTATACCATAATTTGTTTCTGACTCGAAATAGAATATGGATCACATTTAGTGATACTTATAGTTTTAAACTGTAAACATGATTCTATTACACTATTTAATACATTGCGTCCCATGGATCAAGGCGATACAAACCGTAGGAAAATATTCAAGTTCATGATGTGTTTGAGAAACGTTGACAAACTTCTTAACCAGAAGTTGCTTGTTCAATCAGTCAGAACCTAGAATTGAAACTCAAGGTCACAGAAACACCAATGTTGGTTGGGCAGTTAATGATCATATGTAACAAAAGCGCAAATTTCAAATAAATCATTTAGATAGTATTCAAGATGTTTTGGAGAAACTCTGTCAGACGTCATACCCAAACAATGACGTCGCTCAATCGCCTTCCAACGAAACTAGTCAATAAAAACCCCGTTATTTTTCTGATAAATACAATCAAACGTCTGTGACAAAATAGTGAACCAATTTGGAAGTTAACAATTTGATAAGACAGTAATTGCAGTAACTACTATTCTATTTTCAAGGTAAATTAAAGGTCCATAACTGTATTAAGAAATCTAAAAGCTACCATCGAACGGATTCTAAATATCTGCCAGTATGTTAATGTTATTAAGACTTCACACTAAACGATATTTTCTAAGTAAATTAAGGGCCATACCTCTATTCCAAAATGGCAAAACAATTTGATGTATCATAAATATTATTAACATATACTGGTATCCTATTTGTATATAAAATTTCCACCCAAAATGTTGTTTAATTTTCAACAAAACTTGATTAATTAACATAAACTCAACACAAAAATGTATTTTCGTAGATAATCAGGGGCCATAACTCTATTTAGAAAAGGCAAAGGTACACATTGATCGTAAGGAAGTGATGTCTGTTTGATATAAGGCTTCACAGCAATTTTAGTTAAAATCCAAAATAAGATAAAGAAACCTTGCACCTAAGCTTTACCCAAAATGTGCATTTTTGTTAAGTAACTCAGGGGTCATAACTCTATTCTGAAAAGGAGAAAATCGGTCTTGCTCGTAAGAAAGTGACATCTTAACGATATAACATTTCACAGTAAAGTTGGTTTTAACCGAAAACACTTTACAGAAGTTATTAACAACGTGCATGAAAGCTTTAGCCAAAAGGTGTATGCCCGTCCCTCCCTCCACCCATCTGCCCGCCATCTTCAATCATTAAACCGCTTTTGATTTAAAAAAAAAATAATTGAAAATTGCATTCGGCATAAACAGAATATAATTAGGCGTGCATATGTCTTATTTATGTACAAAACAAAATCATATCGCTAAAATATAAACTTGTACACCTTTTTTCTTTGAATATCAATATTTACTTATCACTTATGGGCTTCCGTAGAAAATGCGTTGGTGTTTCGAAATGCAAAGAATACCATTAATCCATACAGTGGTTTCGTATAGAGTACAGTTTCTGCTATTGATATGCAAAACATCACGAGTATATCTTTCCGGGTAAACCAAAAGTGTTTTTTTGCACGATACGAGAGGTTGGGTCCCAGCATAAATATATTTACAGATATTGTTGAAGACGACAAAAACCGAAAAATCAACAAAAATATATTTATATGAAGCAGGTTCCATTTCAACAAAATACTGGATACATAATTATTTCAATGCTTGGTAACCATTACACGAGTGTCATGTGCCTCTTTAAAACTTTGTTTTTAGAGCTACAGATATGCAGCCTAAATACCCAATTAAAAATGTCAAAATACCCAATTAAAACCAAAAGCATGGACACCAATAAAGTAATCGAAATTGTCAAATAATAAAACAACTAATGCAAATTGAGCAATGCATGAGTTGTTGAAGGATCACCTAGTCACCTTGTATCATACTCTTTTTGTATAAAGATTATCATAAAACAAGTTTAGTTGATGAGTCACATTTTGTGTAATGCTATACAATATTAGTGGAATGCCACCCCAAAGCAATGTCACACAATGTTATCGTTTTATTTTACCCACTTGAAATCATGAAATATCCATTTAAATATATGCCAATGGGTAAATGCCCAACTGATCAAAAAGCTCATCTGTAGCTCTGTTGTATGTTCTTGTATCTTGCACACTATTTGTTATATTGAATTTTCTCTTTCAACTCAGTTCTCCAATATAGCGACTAGACATTGAAAGTCGAGCATCTGCACCAACAAGGATTGCTTGCAGTTTGCAATACATTCCACATTTGATAATATTGTCATAATAAAACTGTTGGCCGGCTTCTTCACATACATGGCATAACTTTGTTTCACTAAAAATATAACAAAACAAATGATCCTGCTTCTTTCACGCCCCTTCAATATGATAAAGGATCTAGACAGTAAATCATCTTCAACCAACCTACGCCGCTCAGTACGTTAAGTACTTGGATTAGAAAGATAGTTTTCCATTTCCAACATGTCCAAGACCAAAAGTTCTTGGAGTATTATAAGGGTCTAAACTGAAATTGCATAAACAAACATTGGTACCGAGATTTGATTGCTGATAACAAAACTGTTTCCTTTCCATATTTTGTTTGCTTTCTGGTTATATACATATAGGTCTACCACCACCAATTACATGTAAACCTCCGAGGTGTAGTCGAATGTAGTTCCTATAATAAAAAGTAATCCCTCCTTTTTCGATGGAAATGGGCATTATAAGTAGGGGAAAACTGCCCATTTCTATTCGATTTTGTGGTTATATTTATAAGAAGCGTATTAATAGGTTTTACTGGATCACTGATGAACATTTTCGAAATTTCGACTCTATGCTTACACTTTGTGAGCAATGAAAACAGTCGATCAATAAAAACAGCTGTACCCTTGACCAGTTTAGTAAACAAACAAGAACTTTCTTACATGTCTTGTGACCCCACGTTTTCTGGTGATTTTTCAAGTGGAAAAATAGTTTTCTATATGAACATTACACTGCTGCATTATCCATACTTGAGTTGAATTTGCAGCAAATCATTAATACGTGACACTTTAACATTGGTGTCTATGGGAAAAATAATTGGTGCTTTCATACCTATAAGAGATGCGTGCAGTAATTAGGACTCGCTCAGATTCGTACCTAGGGACACTTTTCCGATAACAATTGGTAAAATAAGCTCAGAAATAAGTTTTTCATAGATTATTACATAGGTTTTGAGCGTTTTTAGTCCAATTTTGTCTATAACAGCCGTAATTTTGAGTTTCATTTTATTTTCTTGTTGAAAATGACGTATTGGTGAAGTGTTTGCAGTTGAACTATGTCTTTTTGGCATCAACATGTAGGGTTGCATGTTTGCAAAATGTTTTCATGAATTAAATTTGCATGACAACAGGTTTGGTAGGCATGAAACCACTAAATCTTTCCCCTACCCCCCTAAAATAGGATACTGTGAAAAATGAAGATTTGTGTAAAAGGTAAAATATTATTCCTTATCATTCAAACTCGACTTGGTAGCGTTCAGCTAGTATCAATTCTGATTTTAGCGGTATTTTTGGCATTATTAAGCTCGTATTCGCTACTATAATCAGGTATGGTACCACCAATTTTGAAGAATTTGACTAAAAAATCAATTTTGGCATGAAAATCGACATAAATTGGCCTTTTCATAGTCCTAATTGTACCTAAAATGCATATTTTATTTATGTCCATTGAATGTTCTAAACATTTGATCTATTTAATATGGTGTATTGACAAGAAATGCCGTTTGGTATGACAATTCAGATAGTGTAAAATTAAAAAAAATATCTCTGACTTTTGTCGATTTCAGACTATTGTCCTTGGTATTCACAAGACCATATCTCTGCAAATAATCATTCGATTTGCATGAAGTAAGTGTTTTTAAGCTTGTTATGAAAATGACAACACAAACTCCTCATTTAAGAAACATCTGAACATGTTTTCTCCTCTTATAGGTTTACCACCACCAATTACATGTAAACCTCCGAGGTGTAGTCGAATGTAGTTCCTATAATAAAAAGTAATCCCTCCTTTTTCGATGGAAATGGGCATTATAAGTAGGGGAAAACTGCCCATTTCTATTCGATTTTGTGGTTATATGTATAAGAAGCGTATTAATAGGTTTTACTGGATCACTGATGAACATTTTCGAAATTTCGACTCTATGCTTACACTTTGTGAGCAATGAAAACAGTCGATCAATAAAAACAGCTGTACCCTTGACCAGTTTAGTAAACAAACAAGAACTTTCTTACATGTCTTGTGACCCCACGTTTTCTGGTGATTTTTCAAGTGGAAAAATAGTTTTCTATATGAACATTACACTGCTGCATTATCCATACTTGAGTTGAATTTGCAGCAAATCATTAATACGTGACACTTTAACATTGGTGTCTATGGGGAAAATAATTGGTGCTTTCATACCTATAAAGGTTTTACTACGGGCGCCGCCATCTTGGATTTTCTAGATTTGACAGTGGCTATCATTGTAATAATTATTCTTTATCATTCCGCATATTTTAGAAGTGAAAAGAATCATCTATCAATTCCTAATAAATCAAAGAATCATATTAAACCGAATACTGAACGAAATCGCTCGATTTAAAGAAAAAACCTATAAGTCAAAATGTTGAAGCAAGTTGTTTAACCTTGATCGTCGTTACTTTTAGTTCATATGCCTCATTCCGAAATGGGGAATACATTAACAATCTATTTTTATTGTTTGGTACTCGCGGCTTTAATTTAGTAATTCAGTACAAGAAAAATTGATGCACACCATCAAGTTGCCGCAGAAATGTTTGCATTTAAAAGAATTAACAAAACAGTACAGAGAAAAAGCAGAATGCAGGAAATAATGATAGTAGTGCACATTATGATACACTTGTTTGGTATTACTGACATAGGAAGTCCAGAATGTATTGCGCCTATACCTTTAGGGTATCCTTTTGGTTTAATTGGTGGAGGGTCTATAAACATTAATTTAAAGGAAGTTATTTATTGGAAATAAGAGAGGTTATGATTAACACTGAACAAACAACCAAGAAAATGTGCTGTGCATTATTTGTTTAATTATATCGTACATGTCTATTAAAGTTACAAGTCTAAGAGAAACGTGGAAACATATACAAGATTTATGTTCGACATGGTGAGCTACACACACACACACACACACACACACACACACACACCTCCCCAACCCAATGGAAAAGCTTTGTTCATGATATACGAGTATGTGTTCATTTATATGACAGTTCTTTGAATATGAAACGAACAAAACCACCTTGCCCCGGGAATCGAACTCTTGACATCGTGCATTGAAATCAAAACGTGCAGTTAGTGCAGCTATATTAACCTCTAGACCACGACGGAATGTTATATCTGTATGTCAATTTTTTTTGATTATATTATATTCGGTCAGTCAGTAGCAGCTGATTGGTTGTCTTGTACAATACGCTGCGTTATGCCGATTATGTATTGCGGGAAACCCGCATAGAAATTAACCGTGACATGTACTGCACTCAACGATGGATTGTAAATACACAAGTTTGTCTTGAAAACAAGCAAGCGTCGCAGATGATCTAGACAAGTACTACACAAACTATCTCAAACGTGTCGCTAGATGGGGCTCAACTATAGTGTCGCCATTTTGAGAATGACGATGATAGCAATAGGCGCCTAAAAAGTATCAAAAGGGCGATGAAAAATTCCGATGATAATTTCATTAGTTGCTGTATCTAAAGCATACTTGATATCCTTTTCATTTAAGATTATTGTTGCCCGGGACGCGAAGTTAGCTGCTTTATATGTAGTTGTGGACTCTACATCATTGATTTTAACTGTCTTAGATGAAGTCATTGTCAAAGTAACACATAATTTAAATCCTTTAGTTCTTTGTAATTCCGCCTTGAGCAATTTTGTAACTGGTTTTCGCGTAAGGCGAAGCTGAGCGAGTGGACTTAATCTATCCAAAATATCTACAGAGAAAACCTTACTATATTGTTTCGGGGATCTTTCGATTTCTTTTACACTCATTATATCATATATATAATACATAAATCTTTAAGCCATAATTAATTAATTAATTAATTTAACCAGCATAACAAATAATATCAATTCCCTCTTTCAATAACTTACCGTAGTAATAAATGAAAAAATCAATAGTTATGAGACCGTTAGTCGCTCGTGTGATCATTTTATCACGCAATCTGTTTAATATTTGTACATCATATTTTCTTGTTTTCCATGGTAGTTTCATCTTTTGGGCTTCGGTTATAATCTTCTCAGTCAAATCCTTGAAGTTTGCAAAAATTAATAGTTCTTTGTCAATTTTATTTGTAACCTCAAAATCAACTAACAATGTTCTCGCAATCTTTCCTGAGACTTTCTATATCATCTGTGTATACCATATAATATTATGCTATTCCTACTATTTTAAGCCCTAATCAAATAAATAATAATAATAGTATATTATATGATGAATTGTATAAATTGTAAGAGAGTATTAGGTGTTTTTGATTCTTCTGAATTTTGCATGGATTGTTTTTTGTTTTACATAGTTGACAAAAAGACACATTGTAAGGATTGTGTTGGGTACAAACTTTCTAGAATTGCACGTATGTATGCGTAAATTGTAATAGTACTTGCAAGGTTTTTGATGGAGAACGTAGTTGTTTCGAATGTGGGACTAACAATGGATATGATCTTGTTGTAGATTATCGGGGAGTTCGCAAGAAGAGCGTTTATCACAGAAGATATCATTTAGAAAAACTTTTAGAAAAGTATAATTTATCTTCAATAGATAAGCAGATATGTGAGGATTTGTTTTACAAAACTGTAAATTTTTCAAATAAGATAGGAGGCAGGAAAATAGTAATTAAATTTAATTACATTTTCCAGAAGATATTCGAGCTATTAGAAATAAAAAAAGAAACAAAGCCAATTAAGACAAAAGCCACTAGAGACAAGTACGATGCTATATGGAAACAGGTTGAAAAAGAACTAGTAACCATTTAACTTTGACGGATGCTTGACAACAATTTAACTTGGACGGAAGCTCATCCCTACTTTTAGTAACCATTCAATTTATACCTCTCAATATACCTTTCCAGGGGTTCAGTAAAACTATCATTTTCCTGAAGATGGAGTATTTTAGAAAAGCATGATGAGATTATCTCCCCATCTAGCATATGAAAGAAGTTGTTTGAAACTCCTATGATATGATTTTAATAAAACCTTGTTCTCTGCTATTTTAGTTGTGTTCATTAAAACCACAATTATTGGGGGAATTGCTCCAACGATAGCTTTGAAAACAGGAACTGCGAGGATCATTACCAATGCGGCGGTACAACCAATTATCCCACTTGTGATTTGTCAGCCCCGTGTTAATTCTACCGCATAATTTGTAACTAAGTCTGTATGCCACCGCCTGTCGAGTCAAGTAACTAATTAATTCCTCCTTGCTTTTAATTTCTTTCATTATAATACTTAGATTAATTGATATATTTAGAAAACAATTTGCTCGTGTTCCCCGGCTGATATATTATCATTTTTTAATAACTCGTCGATTATGCTAATACCTTTATTCGTCAACTGTTGGCTATTATTTCCCGATTCGATACTCCCACATACTAACTCCAGATCATTAACCAAATCATCGGGACTATTGTAATATTCTACACAACCCCCTAAATTCTTCTTGTACTTTGAAGAACCTTTATGAATTGGCAAACCAGATAATTTTATCAGTTCCTTGAAAGCCTTTTTGGATAGCTTTGAGTATAATTTTCCATTGTTGTAATGCTTCGTTATCAAATCAATAAAATCATCATCCACTTTCATATCTAACACAAATGTTGCTCCTTGTCTAGCAATAAGTTTGTGATGGCCAACAAGATTAGGTATATCAATTTGTAACATACAGTAGCGGCCATCTTTACTAACTTTGTATGAATTTCTTTTTTGTTGTAATCCTTCCCCCGAAAAGACTTCACTATGCACAAGCACTGCATCAATTCGTTCTTTGTAATGTTTTAAGGCTTCTGACTATTTTTTGACGTTTTCTCTGACTTGTTTATATTCTGCCTTTGTGTCTGCATCCTTTGTACTTTTAATTTGCCTAGTGATAATATCATCAACTCTCCAAAGTATGTCTCCAAAATTTAATTTATCTTCAGCTGCTCTGGTTGGCAAGGGTTAATTATGCCTATCTAACACTTCTTTATCGATTCCAGCATCTAGATTACCCGTAATTATTTTACGAGGCTCTTCAGCAAATAACTGAGGTATTCCCTGATACACTTCTCTTTCTTGTACTTCCTCGCCTATAGCTCTAGAAAGAGTGGCTAATTGATGAATTATTTCCGGAAGAGTAGCTAACTGCTTGGTTAACTGTTTAGACTGATCTTTTATTTCACTAGTTACCGGTTTAAATATTTCTTTGTATAATTCACGACTAGCTACTTTTTCCAGTCTTTTCTGAATAACTTTATTTTCGTATTCTTTCACAAGATTACTCGAATTGTATCTGCTAATGTTTTCCACTTTAACAAAGACATATATACTATAAGGTTAGATACAAATAAATTAAATAAGCTAAGTTGTAAAACATCCATGATTTATTTGTTGGTTGCTTTCTTGGCTGGTGCTTTGTTCAATTTGGCAATATTTGATAGGGCCAGTGCTTGTTGTTTTTTCGCACGTGCTATTTTAGCCCTAAGCTCTGTCTTTTCTTTTGCTATTCTTGTTTTGTTGGCAAGTTGCTTTATCAAACCATTTATTTCCCACCCTGTTGCAAGGAGAAACAGTTGTATGGCTTGCTTGTCGGTTCCTGTTATGCTTCCCGGCTTTTTTGCTCTAGATGTAAAAGGTTTTGGTGGTGCCTCTTTTGGCTTTTGTACATCCTTGACTACTTTAACCAAACCATAATATCTGACTTGATTAGATTTGAAACATTCTTCCTCTGTTCCGAGTTTTTTCCCTGATGGGATTGTTTTTATTCCGCAATAAACTTTAGACATTATACTAGTAGGTTAGATAATATTATCCAAGTATATTATTATAATGGAAATTCCAAACTCTGATATGAAGACAGACAACAGTAATTTCAAACAGATATGGAACTTCATGCCGGACTGTTGTTTTGGAATGCTTATATGTGGTTATTCAGGATCTGGCAAGACAAATACATTAGTTCACATGTTGCTGAAACCTTTAGTTTACTATGACAAGATTTATTTGTTTGCTAAACACTTGGAACAGTCAAAGTATAAGGTCTTGTCGCAAAAACTTGAAAAAATAGCAGAAAAGAATAAAATTCCGGTTGAAGACATACTAGAATGTTCAAATGATAAAGTTATCCCTATGGATACTTTAGATTCATATACTCAAAAGATAGCTATTGTCGATGATTATGTTTGCGAGCGTAACCAAAATGATATTTAACAAATAATGTATGGTGCCGAGGTCCATATGCAAGTTTATGGACTGGGCAGTCAGACCTAAAATGTTATATGGACCGAAGCGAAGCTGAGGTCCATATAACGTTCTAGGTCTGACTGCCCAATCCATAAACTTCATATGGACCGAAGCACCATACATTATTTGTTATATTATACCGAATCTGACCAACAAACTAAATCAATACGTTTTATGATTTATTTTGACTTCGTTTTTTTCACACGTCCGTTAATATAGCTATCGGACCGGACGCCCGGTCAATATATAGAAGTTATTAACTGGGGTAGGTGTGCCTCTTTATGATATTGGCCCGAGAGCTTTAGCTCGAGGGCCTCATATGGCTGTCGAGGGCCAATGTCACAAAGAGGCACACCTACCCCAGTTAATAACCTGTTTATTACATATGTAACCAAAACACTATTATTTTGGATAGATTATTAGATCTAAATTGCGAAAGTCATTTTAAATACCTCTTATCTACTTGTGTACATTTTTTTATTTTTTTTTAAATATGACTCTTTATTTAGATCCATTTTTATTCATTGATTTTACAAGAATAAAACAAACGTATGACGTTAATAGGATATGCCATTTAAAATCGGCAATTCGGTACCTTGTTTCCAAAACACCAATTCAACCCCCTTAATTAAAAATTAAACAGAAACGTTTCTGACGTAATCTTTGTAACAAAATCGTCATAATGGTGACGTTGTGTTTGCCAGTGACGTTTTATTCCACGTCATTGACTTTGTCAGTTTTTGTGTTTACGTTTGAGCTTGTAGAAGAAAGGAAATTTCAAATGGCATTTGGTTTCGCAAATATAATTTAAGGATAAAAAGGTAGGAGATTATTTTTTATTTCACATACAGTACAGTGTAGTATGTATTGTTTCCTGCATGCCTTTTATTCACTCGCTTAAAATGTAATTGAGACTCGAACGGCAGTACTGGTCGGGGGCCTCTTTCGTTTTTGTACCGCTTCTTTACTTTTTGGTTGTTTCTGTTTCCAATCATCTGTGCTAAACGTCTGTCGATAAGTAACATCGCGTTAGCAATTTGCATTGTAAAAACAGTTTTTAAATGAGAATGAATGACGGAAACTGGGTTTGGACGGAAACTGGTCCCTAAACAGTATATATTATAATTGGTTGTTGAAGACATTTCGATCAAAAACAACGAGTTGATAATTTACATGTACTGTATAATTTAATAGGTTACAGTAAATCTATCACACAATCGGCAAAAATATTTTCAACATCTCCGAGCCAGTCACACACATTTTTGTTCACGTCATATTGTAGGGTGATTTAGACCGAGTCGTTCTTGTTTTTCACAATTTCATTATTTAATGTCCGGCCTGATATTTGTTTGGCTACTAACGATCTCCTGCGTGTACTCAGGGTAGCGAGCATTCTGGCTGCCATTTTCAACCGTCGCAGTTGTCGTTGGATGCACGTGCCGATGCACGATATGACTGGTTCATGGTCGATTATTAAAAATATATCTACAATTTAATGCTAAATGTATGTAACGCAGTCTACATTTAATATGGACTTTCGGCCCGCCATATGGGTTTTTTGGCCCTTCATATGGATTTTTGGCCCGCCGTTTCACGCGCTTATCTAATATGACCGCAGAGACAATGCCTGTATTACACGAAAAACAGGCCGTTTTTGTTACTATATATAGTAACACATGTAATAAGCAACTTTATGGACCGGATGACGTCACATTAAACAAAGAGTGGAATATGCAAATGAGGTATAATATTGTCAATTATTTCATCCAAGGCAGGCATAAGAATTGTTGTGTAATTTAATTGTCACAATCTTATTACAAAACTCCCAAAGATATACGGTTGAACTGTTCTCATTATATTTTCTTCACAACTCCAGTTAATCGTGAGCTGGGTATGCTTTCCAACGAACAGGGTGTTAGCAAAGAGCAGTACAGAAAAGCAACTGACAAACAGTACGATTTTCTGTATCTTGATCGTCCGAGGAAGTTGGTCAAAAGAAACATCACTAGTGAAATTTAATGTAATATATATTATATAATGGGACTTTTTAATGATCTTGGCGAGGAAGTTACTACTGGCAGTGTTAATATTATAAATTTTGGTATTGTGCAGTCTGCGTACCCAAAATTTTTTTTTGGTTAATTATCTTCACAAGGGTAAAAACCAGGAAAATGTTTTGAGAAGTGATCTTGATATGGATAAAAATAGAATTACCAATGATGGTAATCCAGAAAAATCAGATGATGCAGCAACAAAGCAATTTACCATGAGAAGAATAACAAAGGTGGTACGTGATTATAGTATTGATAAAGTTCTAGACATGATGAAAAATTTGACAACAAGTGTTGGTGACAAAATAAGTCTGATACAAAAGCAATTACAGACAAACCGCGAGCAAATGATTGAAATTCAAAATGGCTTGAAAGATGAAATAAAACTTCTGGGTGATACTTTGAAAGAGTTAAAAAAGAAAGAAGATGGATTGGAAGATGATAGCGAGCTCTATAAAAAGTTAGGCGAAATAATACAAGTTGGTGTTGACAGTATTAATGAGCGAATTAAAGAAATCAATAAACAAATGGTTGATAACAATGAACTTGAAGCCGCTATTGCTGATGCTACAACACAAATGAGAACTGTTTTTACTGCCGAAATAACTCAAATTAAAATATCAAATGAACAGATAAACACCAATGTTGACGATATCACCAAAGAGTTTGAAGATATCAAAAAGAAAATGGTTGATGGTAAGTCGTTGAAGACTGCTTTGAATAAAATGGTTGATAAAAATGAACACTTAACTGCTATTGTTGATGTTTCGAGACAAATGAGAGCTGCTCAGGATGACAAGAGCTAAGCTTTTGACGGTGAAATAGTTTTATTGAAACAATTTAATCAAAAGTCAGATAGTCGACACACGGTACTTCTTGGTATAATTGATGAGTTGAAAGCAAAAGTGGACTATGCAAGTCGGATTATAATGTTTGAAGCAACAATAGACAGCGTTATAAAAGATACCAGCGTTATACAAGATACCTTTATAGACTCCCGTGGCGGGATGAGAACAAATTTTGTTTCGTATCCAACACAAAAACCACTTGAAAGAACTAATCGTAAATATTTTCTCAGCGCGTTTACTTTTATAACCAATCCATTTATAAAAAGTGAAGAATATTTTTCCATGGATGCTGTTGTTGTTGCTGGACTATTCGTTGAGAAATCCGGAAGTTCTATATTTGAAATAGACTTTACTTATACAGGAGGGGACGCAATACATTTTCTTCTTAATAATACAGCAGAACAAAACACGTTATTATATCCAACAATAGAAAAAAACGGCAAACAAACGCTAAAAGAAGCATTCAAATTATATTAAAAAAAATTGGGCATTAATTTCCAGTCCAACTATACAAAGTGGCACTACTGAAGTTTTTAATTTTGAAAAATCGAGTTTTAAGCTGTATTTAAAAGGTGATTAATTGTATCTACTAATATGTATAATGGAACAAAAAATTGTATTATCATCAGAAAAGTTTCAATAATTAATAGCTCAAATACACCGAGTAATTTTACAACCGTATTTGAAAGGCCATTGATACTGGACAAGAACAAACAATATGACATTAGAATTGATAATATTAATTCTATGACTTACTCGTGGTATAATAAAAGCGAG
>JAWPHD010010141.1:0-7500 GCA_037043455.1 Cyrtodaria siliqua | reverse complement strand
CATTAATTGTAAAACAATATTAATTTGATAACAGTGGATAATAGGTGCATTAGTTAACGTTGGCGTATAACTCAGTGATTGTAATACACGATTGTTAACATTAGTTAACAATGAGATGAGTGACAAGAATAAATGTTCGACGCGTATGCATAGCGTTGTATAATGTGGTCATTAGTTGACATGCGTGCATGCATAACTCAGTGAGTGTAATATATGAGTAATTTGATCATGTTTATATTACATGTATTAGGGGCATTGATTAACAGCGACGTACATAGCGTATACATGGCGTTGTAGAATATATATACATTGCTACTCATCATTAGTACAGCTTACATATATTGATTGAATAATGATTTGTTTGGGTAATGATAACTATGCAAGATTGTTATGTTTGTCAACCGACATCTAAAACGTATGTATAATTACAGCCTAAGCCATCCAGGATATAAGCCATCCAGGGTTGGAGATAAGCCATCCAGGATATAAGCCATCCAGGGTTGGAGATAAGCCATCCAGGATATAAGCCATCCAGGGTTGGAGTAAGCTATCTAGGTTTGGATATCCAGGAGTGGAGCTAAGCTTCCACGATTAACGTTTACGAGCGGTGGAGATGGTCCCCGTACCTGCGTCAGCATGGCCAGGTTTTACTTACGACAACCCCCGGGACACAAGGTGGGCCCGTTACCAGTCCTCACTGGAGGAATATCACTCACAATCTCAGTGGAGTTTAACTATCATTGCATCGCGTCATCAACCCTTACAGAAGGCATTCGATGACAATCATCCATTGAATTCGCGCATCATCATCTTCATGAGCTCTCGCGCATCACAGTTATCGCGCTAGATCAACATTATTATAGCTTTAACAACACTTTAGTGTCTTAGACATTCAGTATTTATAACAATACTAAGAACGTCTTAAACGTTCATGAGAACATTCTTTTCATAGTTCATTTGTGTATTCGCTTGTTTTTTTAGATAATTGTATATATATTAAACATATTTTAAAAGTTGCATTAAACTTATGTAAATGCATTCACCGTCATTGATTCTTTCCTGAGTTAGCCCAACCACTAAGGTCATCCTGTGACAAGCGGCCTCTATCACGAGCAAGTATCCGGGCCGTGTAATTGCCGATGTTGGCTGGTGTACTTACCACTGTCAGCGGCCTCTATCACGAGCAAGTAACCGGACCATGTATTTGCCGATGGTGGCTGGTGTACTTACCACTGTCAGCGGTCTCTATCACGAGCAAGTAACCGGGCCGTGTAGTTGCCGATGTTGGCTGGTGTACTTACCACTGTCAGCGGCCTCTATCACGAGCAAGTAAGCGGCGAGTGTAGTTGCCGATGTTGTATTTCCAGTATTTACAGTTATATCCCCGGCACTGCTGATCTTGAACATCGTGGCCGTGTTGCCGCCAGCTAAAATATCAGTTAGGTATATGATGATATGACGCCTTTCAATCTGTGAAGTTAATTCGCCTTCTAAAATACCGTAAGTGTAGATGATATGCAGTGATGACGCCTTCTAAAATAGCAGAATGATATATGAAGTTATGATGTCTACTAAAATAGCAGAAGGGAATATGATGTTATGACGCCAGCTAAAATATCAGAACGGTATATGATGTTATGACGCCAGCTAAAATATCAGAACGGTATATGATGTTATGACGCCAGCTGAAATATCAGAAGTGTTTAATGATGTTATGACGCCAGCTAAAATATCAGAAGTGTTTAATGATGTTATGACGCCAGCTAAAATATCAGAAGTGTTTAATGATGTTATGACGCCAGTTAAAATATCAGAACGGTATATGATGTTATGACGCCAGCTAAAATATCAGAACGGTATATGATGTTATGACGCCAGCTGAAATATCAGAAGTGTTTAATGATGTTATGACGCCAGCTAAAATATCAGAACGGTATATGATGTTATGACGCCATCTGAAATATCAGAAGTGTTTAATGATGTTATGACGCCAGCTAAAATATCAGAACGGTATATGATGTTATGACGCCAGCTGAAATATCAGAAGTGTTTAATGATGTTATGACGCCAGTTAAAATATCAGAACGGTATATGATGTTATGACGCCAGCTGAAATATCAGAAGTGTTTAATGATGTTATGACGCCAGTTAAAATATTAAAACTGCTATGAAGTAAGACTTCTTCTAAAATATCATAAGCGAATATGAAGTGATGAATCGAAGTAGGCAACCGTCAAATAATATCCTCCGGAGTTTCCGTCAGTATCACACACTGCTAATGCATTTTATGATATAAGAACTGTATTGTAGGCTGTCAGAACACAAGGATAACTTGTATATATATTTGTTTTGTGGCAATTATAGGAAAGCATCATTTATTAAATTCATAAGGACAGACTATGCATCTAACAAGTTCAGGTAACCAAAATGGATTTGACGATTAATTATAGGAAAGCATCATTTACTTAGTGTGTAGCTGCTGATGACATTATTAGCTGCCATTCCGTCAGCGTCGGTTGCCGTCACAGATCCGACGGCGGTATCTGAAAAAGAGACACATATCTGATATCAAGCATGAAACGTAATATTATTATTATTATTATTATTATTATTATTATTATTATTATCGGTGCTGTTTTGCTGTCATTATGATTACTGTCACCATAAGCAGCAGATGGTATAAAAGAAGAAGTAGAAGAAGTGGTAGTTTTGACATCATCATCATCTTCAGCATCAGCATCAGCGTCATCATCAGCATCATCATCGGCATCAGCATCTTCATTCGCAGCAACAGCAGAAGCAGCAGCTGCAGCAGCAGCAGATATAACAACAGCAACGATAGTAACAGCGGAAACAGTATCAGTAGAAGCATTACCAGCCGTTGCAGTATTATAATAAATATCAAATATAATTTTTTATTATCTTCATAATGTTTTTTATTATTAATTTTCATTATTATTCCTGGTTTATTAATTATTATTATTATTAGTAGTAGTATAAATTGACTGTTATTATTTTTATCTCTTGTAGAATTAAGGCAATAACAATAAATATATTACGCTGTTACGCTTACCAGCCCCTTTTCCGCTGGAAACTGTGAATGTTTTGGCGGTGAATGTCGGAGCGAAGTCGTTAACGTCGGTGATGGTGACGGTCAGTGTCCCAGTTGCCGTCGTGGTTCCGTCGGATGCTCTGTAGTATATAATATAATCTTTTATTCAGCAAAATTCCAAAAGGAATATAGACAAAGTTGACAGCATAGTTATGTGTACTTATGCAAAAGTACTAGTGTTTCAACATCGACACGCCATATAGGTATAAAGCTTTTGAAAGTAACAATTCCAGAAATATTTTCAATCATGTAAGTTATTGTTTGTATTAATACATTTTAAACAGTTTAAACAGTTTTAATCGCATAAAATACGATATACAAACACGTAACTTATATAGTATACTGACGTCTAATTTCTTCACCTAGTTAATGGGATAAGTGGAGCATATGAGAATGTTTTAAAGGATGAATTTGTAAAAAGAAAGTTATCTTACTTATTATGTATATAGTATATTAGTCTACCCAATGATCAGTACATGAAAAATGCTTATTAATAAATGCAGACAATTCTCAAATGTTTGCGACTGTGTGATCAAGATCGATTCAGGACGTTTAGGCACCAAACCATTTCGATACCTAGACGAATAGGCACCTAGACTTTTCGGCATCAAACCATTTCGGCATCTATTTTAATTTTTATACTAGACGTTTCGGTACCCATTTATATTTGAGTATTAGAATGAAGTAAAGAAGTAAACAAATTAAATATTTTCTATAAGATCACTTGTAATTTATTTAAAATGCAAAGTCGATTGCCTTAATGGCAACTCCGAAGCGGTTTTGAGCCTGAATACAACTAAAACATGAACATAAATAGGGCCCATATGACAATTACTTGTAAAATTTAAGTAAATATGACTTTTGTATTATATTGTAGCAACATCAAAATTATGGAGCTTTTGAAAGTAACAATTCAAGAAATATTTTCTATCATGTATGTTATTGTTTGTATTAATACATTTTAAACAGTTTTAATGGTCACTGAAATTCCCTTTGTAATAGCTCAGGCGTAAATCGTTTAATTGAAAATACTTGAATATGTTCCTTTAACATGTATAATAATATATACCTAAGACAAAATAAAAACTTATCTGTATTCATACAGTATCTTTTAATTCTTCACTTTACCTTCCTGTCATCTCCATATCGACGACTACAGGTATGTGACTTGAACAAAGCCTCCACAAACTAACCCATTATTAAAAATCGTCTACATATAACGCATGCATTATACTTTTCTTGTTCTATGTATTTATACTGAATAAATGCAAACTATGTTGACCATTTCAACTAGACAAGGTATATTACTGATTAATAAAAAGAAATAAAATCAAGAAAAAAAATCACCGCTTATCATGTAAAAACGCCACTGGTGAGTACTATGATAATATACAAGCAATTAAAGTTGAATGGCCACCCTTTTTGTAGTTTATCAATTAACAAATTTAACTCTTAAACATCATATGAACATTTCTTGATAGAGAGAAACATATATTTATGTAAAAGGACGTATTATTTGCATGACGTAGATACTACTTTTACCACTGCGTGACTACACCGGGAAATGAGGTAAATCTGAATTGTATAGCTGCACAACTATTGCCAGATAATTGATAAACACAATTACCTGTTGATTAATTTACTTGTTCAAAGTTTTCTACGTCATCAAATAAAATCTTATTCTCGCTTTTCACAGACATTGCAATGTGTGAATTGTAAATATCTATTGTTGCTTATTGATTTCGATTTAAATAAACATAAACATGTTCATGAAACAAAACATGGCCGGAGAACTTTAAACACCTCGAATATCTTTATATTCGTAAAGGTGCTGTAGATGCATTTTGAGAATAAAAGCTCTACGTGGCATGCCTTTGAAACTAAACATGATTGCATTTGGTAAGCCATTTGCTGAGAGACGCAGTACATAGAGGATCTTACATGAGTACTCATTCATTATTAAATTTATTAAACGAGTTGGCAACATGATATAATGCGAGGCTGTTGCCGAGCATTATATCATTTTTGCTAACGAGTTTAATAAATTCAATAATGAATGAGAACGAATGTTAGATTCTATTTATCACATAACTCACAAATCAACTTTTATTGCATTTTGCCGGTCGCTTTAACACGCGAAACCGACATAAACCGTGGGAATTGGATCATAGTCATTATAGATTTTTTTGACAGCGCATACTAGGCTAATTTGCATACTACATAACTAGTGGTATATCGAAAATATAGAATGGTGTTATTTCAGTCTCACACCGTAAGTTATGTGATAAAGAGTTTTATTCTATAACAACTTAAAGGGACACACGGCAATCTTGAAGTTCGTATCAAGCATTAAATTTAGCACCGCGATTTATTAATCCAGTATCATTTTGACTTTAAACCTGCTTGCATATATTTGTTTTTAAATATAATTTTGAGATTTCAGCTTTCTGCGTTATTTTCCCGAATATTTAGATGTATTATTGTGGGTAGGTTATAGTTAACAGGTTGTAATATGTAAATTGCTTTGAACTATTCTAACAATTAATATTATAATTAATCATTGCAAATATGGAAGTTAGGCAGAAAAACTAAGAGTACGCCGCGATTTTATTTTTAAAAAAATCAATATTGTCGTGTGCCCCATTAATGTATGAGTGGGTGTTGATGCAGTGTGCATGTGTACTTAGAATGCGGCCGAACTGTTCTGTGGTTGTTGTCCCAATATAACCTAACAAGATGTGTTAAAGGGTTACACGGCAATCTTTATTTTTTAAAAACTCACGGCGTCCCGCTAGTTTTTCTGCATAACTTGCATTTGTTCAATCATTAATATTAATTATAAGATTAGTATTAAGCAATTTGCTTTTGCATATTATTAAATTTTGGTATTATTGCACCAATAATATATTAAAACTTATAGTATAATAAGATGAAATAATGAATACTTAAAATTTGATTTATTTAAATGTAATAAGGGTAAAAGAAAAAATGATACCGGATATAATATAAATCGAAACACCCATTTCAAACACAATAAAGTCCAGCCTCTATTGTACCCATCTCGGTGTGCCCTAAGGCTCATTGAGTATGTTGGCGGAGGGACTATAAACGTTAGAACTACACACACACACACACACACACACACACACACACACACTTCAAGATTGCCGTGTGTTCCATTAATAAGACGTACAACCCCATTATTGAATACCACTGTTTACGTCATTATGCTTACGTGAAAATCACTGTTTACGTCATTATACTTACGTGAAAATCACTGTTTACGTCATTATGCTTAAGTGAAAATCACTGTTTACGTCATTATGCTTACGTGAAAGTCACTGTTTGCGTTATTATGCTTACGTGAAAATCACTGTTTGCGTTGTTACCGTCTCGTAGTCGAGAGTGGCAGTGCTCTTTACGGTTAGTGCTCCGGATGTCGCGGTCGCAAACTCAAACTGAGTAATAGGTGAGGTGACGACAAATGAGTTTACATTACCATCGCCGTCAGTTGTGGCCACAACAGTCATAACCGCCCCGGATGTAGCTCCTTCGGCAATAGAGTTGGTTGCTGATCCAGAACCGCCAGTTGGCGTGGTTTGTCACCGTACAGGCTGTACAAAAATAGAGTAACATATTTAATTAAACTTCTGAATATTATGTTTTTAGTAAATCCTGTTTCACATGACACTGTATAATATATTGTTCTTCTTCTTCTTCTTCTTCTTCTTCTTCGTCTTCTTCTTCTTCTTCTTCTTCTTCTTCTTCTTCTTCTTCTTCTTCTTCTTCTTCTTCTTCTTCTTCTTCTTCTTCTTCTTCTTCTTCTTCTTCTTCTTCTTCTTCTTCTTCTTCTTCTTCTTCTTCTTCTTCTTCTTCTTCTTCTCTTCTTCTTCTTCTTCTTCTTCTTCTTCTTCTTCTTCTTCTTCTTCTTCTTCTTCTTCTTCTTCTTCTTCTTCTTCTTCTTCTTCTTCTTCTTCTTCTTCTTCTTCTTCTTCTTCTTCTTCTTCTTCTTCTTCTTCTTCTTCCTTTCTTCTTCTTCTTCTTTTCTTCTTCTTCTTCTTCTTCTTCTTCTACAATAATATATTATGTTTGGTACGACTTTGCTGGCTAGGCGAAAAAGTGTGTTATTTTCACACGTACCAATGCTGTATGCCGGTGTGCATGAGTAAAATAGAAACGTATAACCACATTGTAAGCAGATATATAAAAATGTGATAGATAATAAGTAATATTTTTCTGATATTTTTTTATCTTTCCAAAATAACTTATATTCCATTGAGTACGAAAATTTACATAACTCTTGTTTAACTCAAGAGACGTAATACAACTGGCATATAGTCAAGGTAAATCATTGTATAGTATGATTTTGACGTTATATTCCTTTTGGC